>QVOB01025247.1:0-16488 GCA_014839585.1 Pseudomyrmex concolor
TGTCAAGACTATGCATATAAGGTTATTTTTACTAATATTATAGCAATATTAACGATAAAAATAAGAATTCCAACTATACTAATTTTACTATGCAATTATAGTCGCAAATACCAAACACTTTTCTCTCAGTGTATTTTTTCTAGTCAAAAGCGTTATTTGTTACGCAAAGCAATACACAATTATTTATGATATATTGCGTACCTTTCTCGAACCCTGAAATTTGTCGGAAAATAACGAATTCTGTCGGAGAACGCTGACGGCCACGAAGGACTCATGAGACCAATTTTCCCGACACTCGTCCCATCATGTAGTTTGGAAAAATATATATGTGTGTATGTATGTGCGCGACACACGCCGGCACCCTCGTCCTTCACCTGTGGCTTGGCCGGTATCCGGATCGGTCATCTGTGAAATAACTTTTTTGCCATTCTCCTGCCGAATCGCCACCTATAATTCAAAAGCGCATCGGAAGATCAGAGGGAGAAAAACATTTTCTTTACGTACGTACGTTTGATCAGAAATGCGAAGCATCTTAAGATAAATAATTCAAAAACGGCAACTCTATAATCGCATTACGCGCGCGTTTTCCCGAGAGTCTCGTCTTGTCGCGATTTCTCGACGGGGGCGATTTCTCCTCTCATAAATCGCGTCAAGCGCGAAATGTATTTTCGAAAATTGCTCACGCAAAGTCGCAATTTATAAATATTCGATGTGTTTTCACGAACTTAACACTTATCGTGATGAAAGAAACTTGATTGGAAACTCGAGAAGGAAAAGTTTGTCCTTTAACTTCTCATTCATATTTACTTTGCGATAGATACATCTCAACCATCATATATATGTACATATATATATATATATATATAACCATCAGATATATATATATATATATCAGATATATATATATATATATGTGTATGTATATATATTTATATACGAAATAGATATCGGTGATTTAATGAAACTGGAGTTTTGTATCGGTCGGTGTATTTCGTGATATACCACCGATCGAAAGAGAGAGAAAGAGAGAAAGAGAGAGCGAGAGAGGAGGGAAGGAAAAGAGATTGTACGGATAACGGCAGGCTCCGGAATGTCTCGTGGGACCTAAAACACCTGCATCTAGTTCCATAACTCTGACCACGATTCCATTGGCAAATCTCTCGAGTCTATGCCTTCTGGAAACTGGCCAAAGTCGTTTCTGATTCGTCGTTTCTTTCTACCCCGCTGATCCCAAGAGCGTTCTTACCTTCTCGAGTGAGTATACGCATCGAGGCAATGACAATTACAGTTCGCTGATATCCAAGTTAGACAAAGAAACCGCGTAAACAATAAATTTCGCAAATAAATAACCGGCCTCACCGATTTGTTCGCTCCACATGTATAAAAGAAAATACTTACTGCCACAAGTGATTTATTCGTTAAGCTTATAAAATCACATGGACTTTAAATATTTTCCCTCCCGAGTACGCGAAACTGTTTTCGAAATTTAATTTTAAAAACATTTTAATTTCTTTTAAATAGACCGAAGTTATTTTGCAATTAGCAAGTCATATTTTGCGGTTCGGTGTATGTTAAATAATTTTCTTTCGGTTTTATTTGAAACGCAAAAAAAAAACATTGCGCGCGGCGAGAGAGAAAGAGAGAGACGCGAAAGAGAGAGAGAGAGAGAGAGAGCTTAACCGGATCGTCGACTCATTTCTCCGACATAATACGTATTGAGGTCAGCCGAAAATAGCCGCTTCTCCAAAAGGAAATTTATGCATCTCGAAATTTCCTACTCTACTTACTCCCGTGCTCCGGCGCATTCCGATAAATTATATTCTCCAATAACAACGTCGCGCGCGGCTCCCTCCTCGCGAGGGAGGATGCGCTACATACCGAGATTCGCATAAATCGAAAAGTCGAATAATCAGCGATCTTAACGTCGAAGATGCTCCCGATTTTATCATCCTCTGAAGACGCAATATAGTAAGTTATGTACAAACACACACAGATGTGTAAATTCGCGCGCATATGCCACACACGTGTGTGTATGCGCGCGATATGTATGTGTGTATTACAAACCGATATCTCGATAAGCGCTTTTTCGGGCGAAACATCTTGAAACGCGGCCAAGGTCGGATCGGGAACATCGTCTCTCTCTCTCTTTGGCCTTTTTCTTCTTCGAGATAACAAAAAGCGTCGTCGGAATATTGTCCATGCGCCAGAGCAACAATATATACTGGAGTTACAGCCGCGCGCGTTTTCTAAAGAAACTTGATTGATCCACTTGAATAAGAAATTTATGAACTCTTCTCGACTTCTGATAGTTTGCCAATTTTCGAACGAGAGGATAAATCAAGTCGCGCGAGAATTCTACGAGGGGATTTATATATATATCCATCACATCTCGAGACTATACACCGGTGGTTTCGCGTGAAAATTCCATTCAGTCTTGTTAAATTGCAACATCTTGTTAAACATCGCGTAACTTTTGGAAATAATAACAAAATTTCCACGTAAATTAGAAAAAAGAAGAAGGTTTTTACAAATTGAATGAAATTCGCGCTGCACGACACGGCGCGTTACATTTAATCTAGAATTTGCTAATTAAAGTGTTCACATATATATCTTCTTTCTCCGCAAGTAATTACATTTAATTTAATATAATGCGCGCGCACGTAAAAAATTAACATTTTTGAGCAAATCGAACGTAATCTTGTGTCGTTTTTTTTTCTTTTTTATCCGCGCTGTTCATCGTACAGGAAATATTTTATTTTATTTTATTTTATTTTTTTTTTATCAAGATACGCGAGAGAGAGTGAGAGAAAGGAGGTCGTAATCTCGCACGTAATGTATGTTTCTCGACGGCTTGTGACATCTTGATAAAAGAATCGTGCTCTCAAATCCATTACATTCGAATCAAACACGCGCCGCTCTGTCACTACGACACGCCGATTATCAGCGATACTATGTATGCTAATTTGATTAGCGACTTCCCGGTCCGAATCCGCTCGCTTAATTCGTCCGGCTGAAAATTTAGCTCCACGGCGGAATTAGTTAATTGAACCGCTGCAAATTAGCGAATTAAATCAACAAGTTGAGAAACGACTTGGCGAACGACGACGCGAATTGTCGTCGTGGAGAAGCGCGACGCGACGCGCCGTCGGATTTGATGCGATTAATTAACACGTACACGCACGCTGCAGACGTTGTATATGTTCTCGCCCCCCGACTAATATCGGAACAACAACGAATCTTTCTCTATCTATTCTTCGTCTATTGAGAAAATTTTAATAATCAATCTGACCGCCGTAATTAGTGTTAATAATCGTCTACTCTAGATTTATTAAGCATAATGAAGAATTCATTGTTAAGTACGTGTAACTTTTCTTAAATTTATTGTTTCACGCTTCTAAAATCTGTCACGCTTCTTTTTTCTTATAAAAAAAATTTCATTATCTAAGTTTATCTTCTTCCATCCGCAAACACGGTCGTGTACTTGCCAACTTTATCGCCGGAAGGAACGATCTCACGAATGTGCGGCTGTATCGTTCTCCTCCGGGAACAGAGAAGAGAGAATAGGACTTCCGAAATTTGATCCTCTTGCAATTATCCCCCGGGACCGAATAATCGGGGTCGAACACGTCACGTTTTTCGACAAGTTTCAGTGTAATTGCCGCCGCAAGTCTCCAATTGTAACTTTGAGCCAGGTCTTGCTCACTTTCTCTCATTCACTTACTCTCTCATCCTTTCTCTCTCTCTCTCTCTCTCTCTCTCTCTCTCTCTTTATCTTCCCTGACTGGCTTGAAACTTGAGAAATTAAATTACTGATGAAATCGTGCGCGGCGCGATCGAGTAAATCGAGCGAACTATACGAAAAGCTAATGTTAATTTCTCGCGTCTGCCGAGAGGATCCGTCTGCCAAGTTTTGCAAAGATGTTACAGCTGATGTCGAGAACAGTGTTCTCGCACACAGACGAGTAATAATATTCTATCGCGCATAAAAATACGAGTCATATTTTGCCGAATCGATGAGTACCGACAGCACTTTGTGAAAATGCGCGCGCGCGCGCGTGTGTGTGTAGTCGCGCGTACACGCAAAAAATCTCGGTAAACATTAAAAAATCTCTCTCTCTCTCTCTCTCTTTCGAGCTTTCGTCGATCGCTCGCGAAGACAAAAGCCGTGAGGATTAGAGGCGAGCTTAAGTCTCCGACGTTCGTGTCTCTTCCTATCCGTTCTGTGCACGCTCCATTTCGCGCGTGGCAACTTTCTTCCTTTAGGAAAGACCGTTTCTTTCATTCCCCCTTCCCTCTGATCTGTTCTCATCGTTTAATCCCTCAACTTATATTTCTCGCGACTGCTTGTCATGTTGTCGGAGCGTGCGAAGGTTTTTTTGGTCACCGCCCGTTTTTGCAAATTTTCCTAAAATTTTTGCGTTCGTTTGTAGCACGTGTCAACATTTGTTCACCCTACGCACACATTTTTTTTTTTTTTTTATTCACCCTCCAAAAACCGATTTATATACAACATGTATGTGTACATCGATTTCGTTCTCGTTAATTTTTGTAATTTCGCTTGTTTTTTTCTCGTTCGATCTGCAAAAATTTCCACCATGTTATTCGTAGCGCGCGCGCGCTAGGATCAAATCACCGGTCGCGCTCTGTTATTCGGCGATATGAGGGATTTAGCGAGTCGACATCGATCAATAGCGAGTGACGGTTCTTACGGTGTAAGAGAAAAATGAGTAGTGAGCAAGTGTGTACGCGCACACAGCCCCCGGCGGGATCTATCATCTATCTTTCAAACCTACTCCAGCGAAACGCTCTTCTGTGTACATTATATATGATCAGTGCAGTTGCCTTCTTTTTCACCGAGATGCTCGTCGACTTTTTTATTGGGCGCGCTCTGTCGCCCGGTGTGCTCGAACGCTATCAGTGACCGAAATCAAAATGTCGACGATCTTTTTCTCTTTCCCTCGTGAAGAAGAAACTCGTGTTTTCGAAGTGTGAAAGTTTCGCGTGAGCGAACGAAACTTTTCGGATAAAACACGAAAATGCGGGTTTTATCTTCTCTTTTTATTTGCAATATAACGATGCGATGTATTAATTATGGCAATTAGCAGACGGAATAAGTTTACTGATCATCCTCGTTCTTTTTGCGACAACAAAAACAGAAGAAACTATTAAAAACCTGTCGTTAAAAAAAACAAAAGGGTGTAAAAGAATATATGCCACTTTGTGTCACGCAAATTTTATCACGTTCGTCAGCGGCGTGTAATTGAATGTAGGCGAGTTGTAGCACTTCGGTATCAAAATTTTATCGGCTTCGAAAACTTTCGAGTGAAATTTTTTACACGGTCACAAAACTTCGCCCCTGTCTTCATCCGTCACGGAACTCGATTCGCGGAGAGCGCGAAATCAACCTCCGGTTGAGAGTTTTGCCATGTAAACTCAACCGAACGAAACAATAATGTGTCTATTCTGTAAAAAAAGATAAAAAATCGGGACCAAACACCGAATAAGACGCGGAACAGACGCATTTTCAGATTTAAATGTGTGTATATATATATATGTATGTACGCGATTAAAAACAATTTTTCAATTCGACACTACGGATATATATTTTCGAGCTTGCATTCAAATTGTCGACGTGAAATTGACTTTTGAATTAACCTCTTTTCGTGTAATAACGAGTCAGACTCGTCGTGTGCCGATTACGGGCCAGTTATGAAAAAAAAAAAGTGAAAAACAAAAGAATATTATTTTGGCTCATTTTGCAAAACATGTTTTCCTCCATCATAATCCGCGTTTTGCCAGACCAATTCGTACGGGAAAAGGTTAAAGGACGCATTAAGAAAAAATTGCAGAGAGAAAGTCATTCTCGCTTTGCGACTTGGGAGAAAAGTTTCTCTTCGGAAAAACAAGAAGAAATTGAATTCAACCGCGCTTCTCTCGCATTCATCATAAAACGCAATACGGCGGCAATCCTCATTTCCCCCCTTCACCCCCAGACTCGAACGATTAATCACGGGGCGTAGTTATTAATCAATATGTCATTCAAGTTTGTCGCATTTAATATCCCTCGTATGTCGATTACTTCATCTTCCTAAAGCGGAAGGTATTATCGATAAGACGTTTCTCGCGAGGAGGGAGTGGGAATCTATCGAATTTATCAGACGGCGAACCGCCGACGCGAGGCTAATGCACTCCACGGTCGCCGGAAGAGAAAGTGCGAGAGTCGGACGCGGAATGGAATGTACACGGGAGTTGATATGAGAGAGAGAGAGAGAGAGAGAGAGAGAGTGCGAGAGAATCGTGGAAGGGAATCCGGGACAAACGAGGGAGGATTTGTTCGGCATTGTGCCGCTTGAAGCCCCGGGAGATCTTCTCTCATCGAGAGATTACCAAAATTTTGACTGTACATATATATGTATATGTAACGAAATACATTCGCGCGACATATACGCTTCGTCGAAATGGGAGAAGAAATGAGAATAAAAATTGATGGGAGAAGATTCCGAACGATAGTTTTGGAAAGAACGTGCGTTTACACAAAAACAAAACAAAAAAAACCGCGAAATACGAGAATTCGTTCTTATCGTAACGTTTTCATTATTAATTCAATTATCTCTCGAGCTTGTTAATATCGCGCTCGACTCTCGAATCGACTTTTATTATCTTCGAAAACCCGCAGACTCTCTCTCTCTCTCTCTCTCTCTCTCTCTCTCTTGCAATTATGTCAAAATTCCATTAACGGTCTGTGTGTCGGTAACTTATGGGCCAACTCTCTCGCTAAGCTAAACCACCACCGCCCGAAAAATCGATTCGGAATCTCCGCGCTTGAATACCGAGCGCGGCTACTAATGATAATGGCAACACGGTGATTTGATCGAATTGCAGACGTTAGTTGTTCTATTTCACAACGTGCACGCAAGAGCATCAGTTCGCCGCAAGCTCCGATAGTCGAGCACGATTGGGCGCGTATAATAATGCAACATTGAAAAGCCGCAAATTCACAGCGCGCGCGCGCGCGCACACACGCACAAACACATGCACAAATTTACATTTACATTTACACACACACATTCGCACGCATACGCGCGGACATTGCCGCGCCTACTCCGCAGGATCCAGCATACATAACTGCGGAACAGTCGATAGTTTGTTAAACTGCATCGCGACTGGTCGCAAACAGCAATACGATATTAAATATATCACGAAGCATATTATACCGCGGCGGTGTCGACGTAACTCGACTCTCTGGCTTTCCTCTATCGTGTCGAAATTCATTGTGTGTATTTGTGCGGGTGTGTATGCGTCCGCCACTGCGCTTCACGAAACCGTATCATTTGTATGCTAACTATGTGCGGCAAAACTATAGTAATGGTATTAACTTCACGTGCGTGAATATACGATATATGTATAATATATATGCATGTATATATGTATATGTATATATATATATATCTACTATCGACACGCTGTATGTGCTAATTTCGATGATTTATGACGGTCACGCTGACCGTCGCGTGTTGACAACGTGTATGCAGCGCGTTTTGACATATGCAGCTTCTAAATTAACTTGTTCCATTAGGCAGTTTACATGTTTTTCATATTCCGCTGAGCGCAGCGCTTGATGTGTTTACATACACACATACATGTGTGTATTAAAAAATATTAAAAAAAAAATATCGAACATCCGCTCGTCGACGTTGGGTCTAAAAACGAAAACAACTACCGCACGAAATGCGAATTTTCCAAAACTCTTACATTCCTCACTTTGTAATCACCGTTGTAATTGACAATTGCTTCTGTCGCAAATTAATTAACGAATTAATCGCCGAAGTAATTCTCAGGGGAAAAAGTTTTTGCTCTCTTAATTGAAATATATTGCGTCGAATATTATGCAGATAAATTATTTCGCAGGTTATTGCATTTGTTTTTTTTTTAGATATATATATTTCTGTGTAACACACCGCTTACAGATATAATTGCTACATATATCATTGAATATGTACGATTGAATGTATATACGTCGGGCTGGAAACGTTAATAAATTCGTGTCACGCGATTTTCGATTATTAAAATTCCCCCGCACCTCCCTTTCCCCGTTCGGATTTACGAAGACGGGTGGACGATTTTTGGGCTCCCGTATCTCATTTGATGACATTAGTCAACGTCGACGTATCGACGAATCACGCGTTCAAACACACACACGCACATTAATCGCGATCGTATCTGCCAGTAATTCGCGTCGCATAATCACGTTTAAACCGGCCGACGCATTCGTCCGATGTATGCATATCGTTGTCACTTTCGTGGCTTTTCGCATAGTGAATAAACGACCATTAACGCCGCTTTATGCGATAATCTGTTTACCGAAAGCGCCCGGGAAAACGACCGCTAAATCTGATGTTTAGAATGCGCGCTCGCTATATAGAAACGGAAGACGCAGACTTCTCTCTCTTTCTCTCTCTCTCTCCCCACGCGATCTGCGGAATATCACGCGATATATTATATACACACACATACACGCGCGTACATTTATTGCTTAGTCATGTTTAGCCGCTATAATTATATTACGTTACCAGTTATATAATCGCCGCTATGGTTCTTATATGCTCGGAATTAATTAACGAAACAACAGAAAGCGTTTGTGCAATTTTAAATCTTTCAAATGCTGGTTACTCGATTATAATTCGAGAATCACTTGTAAGAACAAATGAATTACGATTTGAATAAATTATTATCGAAGTCTCTGCAACAAAAGCTCGTGTGTCGTGAAATCATGACGAAAACACCGTGTTGACCGAACTCGCGGCATTATCGTCATCAATGCGAGTAGCGGCGGAGACGTGGGATAGTTGGGGCAGCAGACGCGAGCCCACGCTTTTTCACTGGGTCAAGTGTGAACCACTAATTATCCACGGGCGCAACCTTGTTTTCCGTAGCAAAAGTAAACTTTGTCGCAGCGGCACTCTTCTCGGCCCACCTCGGTTCTTGCTGCAGTGACATTGTCGTGCCGGAGAGAGAGCATCCACTACGGGAATAATTTCGGCTCCCTATCTCTTTTTCTCTTCGATGAAAAGCGGTCCTCGTGTTGTTACGGTTAAAAAAATCCAATTTGTCTTTTTTTTTTTTGCGCGATTTCATTATCCTTTGTGAAATCGTCGCGCGCACACAACGAAACAATGCCGAATGAATTATTAACACGCCGGATGGAAACGTATGTAATTTCGGTACACAACAAAGCTCTCTCTCCGCGTCGCGCTTTATTTTTTGATATAATACGATTATTTATTAATTATTAAATAAAAAACAACAGAAAAAATATAATTGAAAATTGAAAATAATGATTTACGGCGGATAAGTAAAATTATTTTTGCGCGAGTGTTCACGTATTTTATCACACACACACATATTTGATCTCATCTCGCGCATTTTTCTAACCGATTACCAAGATGATTAGTCTCTGCAAAACGAAGAAAAACTCATTCTATAAAGATAATCGTTCTATAATGTCTTCCATATAAAATATTTCGCGTTAAAAATATTATGCCTGCGAGGTAGAGCAAAAAGCTTTTCCGCCAAGCGCAGTCACGGTGGTGGTTAATGTAGTCGGATTACTAACGGGGTGGAATTTATGGTTCCTTAATATCTCAGCTCGAAACCCGCCGAAATTCTCTTCCCTCAAAGGTGCCGCCGTCGCGTATTATCTTGATGTCGAGTTCTCAAAAATATCGTTCTTTCTCCCGGTTTCTTTCAAAACTTTCTATATAATTTCGCATCTCCACCAGGTTTATATCTCATCAACGCGGGAAAGTTTTTCTGCAAAAGTGGTTGTTCTTAGTTTTTTTTTTTTTTTTTTCAAAATTCTCGTTTTTTTGCAGAGAACTTTTGACGTCGATAAATTGTTTGATGATCGAACTCTCAATCATCGCGCGCAGAAATGTATATAACGATGGCGCCTTTCCCTCCTCCCTCCCTCTCCGTATCTTTACGATTAGACCGTAAAATCGAAAGCCCGCGCAATCGGCGGTTATTTTAGCGCCGTTCCCCGATTGAGAAACGCGTACCCCAACGACCGACGGTAGAGTATCGCAGAACACACATCGCCTTTGAAGGTCGGCCGGTCCTGACTTCGAAGGCCACGATCTAAATCCGTCCCGTTGAACTTACACTCTGGCTCTTCATCGATGAAGACTCTCTCGTGACCGGCGGCGCCGATCTCGAAGTTTTATCCGAACAATTTCGAAATTATTAGTCTTCGCGAAAACTTCGACCGGATCATTATAACTTGAAGTAGCAGTAGCTTTTTCTCTCTCTCTCTCTCTCTCTCTCTTTCGCGTACTTTGTAAGAATTTTCTTCGCATAAAGTATTTGCTCGCGCTCATTTGAGAAATGCCGAGATTCGTGTACTTATACGAATAGACATATTCCGTTCGTACAAATAGACCTCGTACTTGTCGGCACGAGGAAAGTTTCTTGCTTACTTTTATTCTCTGTTTACTTCACGGGAAGCTATTCTTAAATAGTCTAGCTCGCAGTTAAGCGGAAAATTTAGTTATAAAAACTCGACTGTTTTCTCAGCAAACAGAATTAAAAGGCAATTAAAATATAAAAATAAAATCTCGTCCTTCCCCGGAAGCTAACTCTCTTTCGCACGCGCGAGTGTGTGTTTCAGATTGAAAATAAATGGCGAAAAAAATTGTAAATATGTATTACATAAAGTTATTACGTCAAACTTAAAAAAGAATGTTTTCAGAACACACGCGCGCGCGCACACATATGTGCGTGGCACATTATTTTGAAATTTTCTATAAATCTCGCGTGTAAAAACTATATTATTTCTCAACGTTATTTGCCTTCTTGTCGGGAAATCGACGAGAAAAATGAGATAAAAAAGAAGCCTGAAGCAAGAAGTTGCACTTGATTTATGACGGAAGTTCCCGCGCGCTTTCTTCACCTTTTCGTCCCCCACGACTTTGACATACATTTCTCAACAACAGTCGTTGGCAAATTGTTTTTCGAAAGTCGTCAGGCGTCGCGAGGTTACCGCCCAGGAGGAGAAAGTTTTTCCGAGGGCTCTTCATGATCTGCTACTTGTCAACTGTCGTCTAACGATCGTTAGTTTATCGATTCAACGTGTTTTGCAGACACGGAAACCGGATTATTATTCGCGCAAAACAAGTGTTTCGGATATATTTAGATTTCATCGCGCGATTTCTCGCAAAAAAAACACACACACTTGTGTTTCGCAAAAGTTACTCGTTTCTTTTTACTTTGGAGTACGTAAATCTTGGGAGAGAAAAATACATCAAGGGATTCAAGGAGGAGAGAAAGGAATTCGCGCGTAAGAGAAGAGAGAGAGAGAGAACTAATAGAATCGAACGTAGATGAAGATACTTCTCGTTCGAGTGGAGAGAAGCGCGCAGATCAAAGAGAAACGTCTTGAATCGGCTAAGACCAAGTAGATACTGTTGGACTGTTTGGCTTTCGACCTAATTGAATTGGAATTTGATTGATTACAAGACCGACCAATTTCCGGCCGTTACGCGTTTATACCACGTTCTTCGTAACACTCGCCAGATGTTGCCTCATAATTTATTGAAGACTTTGAGGTATATTTCCCCGAGCACACTTTTTCAAGGTCGTCCGATCAATTGAAAATTCAACACACACGTGATATCACGTTGTGAATAAAATAGCAAGTGGAAAAATTCGACGTCGACGGGCGTCGTGTTGCGCACATAATAAAACTTTTGTTTTTTTTTTAACACACACTATCATGAGACAATCTGTCAGATCCAAAATAAAAAATAAAAATATATAAGGTCGCTTTTTTTACACGTGATGTTTTTTACGGAGCAAAAAATAATATATCTATCGTACAACTGTTTTTTTTTTTTTTCAACGAATTATTAATAAAGAAGAATAATCCTTTTTTTTTTCACGGACGAAATCGCGCATATAGGAAAGTATATAACGACAATACAAACGATACAAAAGTTCTTTAACAATTCTACCTTCGTGACTTCCTCCTACATTTCCGTTCTAACGCAATTTTGACTTCTCAGTTTGTCCTGAAAAAAAAAAAAAAATCAAATTAGGGACGTGGGAACTTTCGAAATTGCATCGCAGAAATAACGATATCCGAACGCGTTGACGCGCAACCGATGGATTCCTCATATCTCTCGGTCGGTCTCTCCATTGCTTGGGGCGGGAGGGAGAGAGGGAGTGGAGTTTCGCCCAGAGACGTCTATACGGAAATGTACAAGAGACGACACTGAGACCCCGAAGGTTCGCGTGAGAGGAAGATTGAGAGATACACACGCCGGCTAGTAGGGTTGGCAATTAAGCGTGTGCCGTTGACGGCGGCTCGAGCATGATTTAATTACCGAGTGATTAATGAGTTTCGCACATCGTCGTTCGCTCTCGCGTCGTCGCAGGATTTCTCTTCCTCCGATCCTTCGCGTCGAATGCTCATAGAGAGAGAGAGAAAGAGAGAGAAAGAGACGCGGCGTGTGTGTACAAATCCGTGTATAACGAGTGTTGCCGATTATGATGACGATCGCGGGCGCGAAATAATGAGAAATCCATGCAAACGAGAGGAGTCTGTTCGGTCATTCTGCTCTCTTTTTGCGGTGTGTAAATCAACAAACACGTGTTAAACCAACTGTATGATTTAACGACGAGAGAGAGAGAGAGAAAGAGCTTTTAAAAAAATATTTCAGCAATTAGAAAGCGCCGCTTGCGGAGAAAACATATTAAATCTCCGCGAAACATTTTTATCACGACAATTTTTCTTCTTTTTTTTTCTTCACAAAAAATACAGAAGGTATGTGTATATGTGTGTGAGAGATCGACAGACATAAATGGTGGTACCTGTACACAAAGGAGCATTTGACAGCCTGACCGACAAGGGGGAAATTATTGACGACTCGAATCAAGAATGGTCATGCAAGCGATATCGGAGACCGACGCAGCTTGAAAATAACAAATGTAGGACAATTATAGCAGAAATATCGATTTGCGAGATATATCGATTTGCGAGATTATCTATCGTAAATTAGCATTTACGTCAATCTTTTAAAATTTAGCGAGATATAGCATCAGGCGGCTATTAAATCTCCGCGAAACATTTTTATCACAATTTTTCTTTTTTTGTCTTTTGTTCCTTCGGTTATATAAAAATAATTCAATTTGTCGCAAATGCGCGTCGCACACACACACATACACACACACGTATACATACTACGTGTTTGCATGCAGCACAAGCTGAAATTTTCCTGAAATATCACTAGTCATAAATAATATCCTACCCGCATGATACAGCCGCGTGTTTCCTGATATCCGTCCTGATATTTTCCGCGCCATTTCCGACACATAATATTCGTTTCAGCACGCGCGCGCGCGCACACACACACACATATCGTCTTTCTTACCCTGAGAACTTTGAATAATGTCTCCCAGGCGCTCCTCATCTGCGACGTTATACAGACGCGCTTTCTTTCTTTATTAATAGACACTGCGGAGAGCGAACAGAGAGACTCTTCAACAAAAGTTCTTGTTTTTTTTTTTTTATTTTATAATTAAGATCTCTGTATCTTGCGGTTGGTTGGTTTGCGCGGTTGGACCGAACTGCGGAAAGAGAGAGAGAGAGGGAGAAAAACCTCTCGGGACGATCTTGTTTACAAGGCTCATTCACTTCCACGATTACGTGCAAAGTGGAAAAGTGGTGTGGTGTTCCAGAAGCCGGACACCGGATAAATCTCCTGGCGGATAAATGTCTTTGAGTGGTCGCGGGCGTACAAAGGACATATTGCCACTCGCTTTTTCTTCATCGCGTTCTGCGAGAGCGAAATTACCTCTTCTATTACGAGGATCTCGTGTATCTCTGACGTATATTTAACGAGATATGAGATAACGCGAGAAAAAAAAGCATGTCTCTTCATCCTCTTTTTCTCTTCATCTCGTAGCGCTCCGCTTAAATAAATAAATTCACACGTAAAAGTCTATTCGTTTTATTTTCAATAAATTTCACTCGACGCGACAAAGTTTAATAGTCAATCTATATCGCGTTATCACAGATAGATAGATAGATAGATAGATAGAGAGAGAGAGAGAGAGAGAGAAATAGGATGGATCTACGAGCGAGGTAAATGAATTAAGGCGACGAACAAATTATTTCGCTTCCTCCGCCAGGAGGATTCCCCTTGGGTCTCTGTGTATGTGTGTGCGCGCATCCGCGGAATTGCGCGCACACTCCCTTTCTTCGTCGTCATTTCCCGTGACGCTTTCGCGAGACGACGCTTCTCGCAGCATTTGTAATACGAAAGGAGCTAGACTACGTGACGCAGAAAGGCGAAAGGAAGAGCTTCTTTGCGTCTCTCTTTCTCTCTCTCTTTCTCCGAGGAGAGAGAAACGAAATTCGTCGTTTTCCGGATAAAACTTTTGCCGCGACATAAATTTAATGAGTTCTCACCGAGGGAAGAAGCGCTGCTGCAGCTCCACACGATGTCGTTAACGAGCTCATTCAAGGAGCGTTTTAATTTGATCGCGACCTCGTGCTCGTCGCGATAGTCGTACGGGCGAAAAAGAACGAAGAGCGAAAGAAGACACTCCCAGCCAGGAGAGAAGAAAGAAACCGCAAGAACGAAGGAAATTTAGGAGTCTGAATACCGCGCGGATCCGAGTTCACCGCTAACTTAACGACTCCGGGGAGGATTCTTGGTTTTTTTCCTCATTCCCTCGTGTGCCTTTGTCTACCCTTCCTCTCCTCGCTTAATTCGTTTTCGAACACTGCATTATGCATGAGAACGCGAAGTGTTTTCTTCGGCGCGCGCTGACACGGCGTACTTGTCTTGTTTCTTGATTACGATTCATAGACACGTATAGCAGCAAGTACGTAAGATAAACACGGGGGTGAGAGCCGACGATACTTGAACGGGATTCAACGACGGAACCGAAAAAAAAAAACACGACGTATCACACAGTTTGGATCAACAAATTTTAATTAACTTATTACAATTTTTATGTGTTATTTTCAACGTTACTTTTTTTAGTGTTTTGTTCACTTGCTGAATAGCTTTGTTATTTTTTCTCGTCAAATTTCTGGGAGAAATATTTCTTGTATCTGCTTGTAGATTTTGGCTCGCTGACAGTTACTTCGGGCGATACAGAAAAAAAAACAAAAAAAACAAACCATAACTGGAGTACACGGAATATTTCTCATTTGTCTCCCGCACACATCCGGGCGGAGAAAACGCGTCTGGATAATAAATCACAATTCAGATCGCGCCGCGGATCGTTTTATTAGGACCATCAACATTATGATCCAAATATATTGATCAGGGAAATAAAACGGATATAAAACTCGCGGGATATCTATCGAAAGAAAAATGATCATCCTCCGTTGTGGAAGGGAGGGGAAGACGCGCGGTAAACACGGCGCCATGCGGAAAATCTCGTCGGGAAGGGAAAGCGATTATTCGACACGAGAGGGATCAATTCCAGATATTCCCGTTCAATTATTACCAATGTCTCTGCTGCGTGAATGACCGTTTAGTTTCGAAACGCGCTTGTGCTTGCTATACAATTTTCCCCGTAGCCCAGAGCCATACCGAGAGCCATGAAACGCGCTCGAATGCACAGACGAGCAACTTGCGCCATTAAGGATGCTAATAGAATATTATGTTTGCGCGCCGTTGTGCGGGAACATATTTTATCGTCTCTGTCCTACTCTCTCTCTCTCTCTCTCTCTCTCTCTCGAAACGCTTTCCATGAATTAGAAACCGTTTACGAGATGGTTAATTTACAAATTCATTGCGTTACTCTCTCTCTCTCGCCTCTCGCCTCTCGTTCGATCCTTTTACGTTTCTCGCCGAGTTCGTTATTTTTAATCGCGTGATCTTTTTTAAAATTTTATTTCAATACATTCTTCGTCTTTTAACTTTTATAGAGAAGCGCTTCTTTATGTTGAATCTATGTATCAACTAATTTACTTATTCAATAATTTTTATAAGACGTGTTTGTGTGCGTAGATGAAAGCTCTTCTCAGATTTCGGTCTTAGATACTAAAGAGTCTTGAAAGTATCGTCCAATCTCTTTCTCTCTCTTTCTCCTCTCGGTAACTACATTCTTCCTGCGGTTTAAAGTGGAAAACTCTGTTCGTCATCGGTTACAGCCGTGTAAGTGGCGAAACCGTTCCTTTACAATTTTCCCTCTTTCGCGCGACGCACCCGATCCGATTTCTTCCCGGTGTGACTGCGAACTTCAGAACCCACGCAATTGATTTCCCAAGTTCGGTTCATCTTGAAAGAAACTGCCACTTTCGACTTTACGAACTTTTAAAAACAGACACGTGACGATCGTTTCGGCGAGTCGAATCATTACTTGATGGGGGGATGACTGGTTTCCGTGCGGCGAGCGAAATCGCGAGGCTTTTAGTGCACTTTCAAAGACACGCGCGCGTCTTCGAGTCGAAGTATTCTCAAAGTACTTTCT
>QVOB01025249.1:0-10689 GCA_014839585.1 Pseudomyrmex concolor
AAACGGCTAACAATAATAATTAATTAGATAAAAGACCGCAAGCCGCAAAAATCCACAGATGTAGGTGGGCGAAAATCAATTGAACACATGTAATAGCTTAGAACGTTTCGATCACTTGTATTTTGATCATCTTCAGCCAGAAAACTACAAATCTAGAGAATCTTAAATTAATAATACAACAGAAAAACGTTACTCGTCGCTATAAGTTATTGAAAACATAGATGTGAAAATAAGACGCACCAAGTGACGGTCGAAATAACAAGATACATCGTAGTGTGTTCGCTTTCTTTATCTTTTTCTTCTCCCATAACTGGAAAGCTTACGACTTAGCTGTCACTCAAGTTGTCCGGAATTGTCTCAAAGATTATTGAACCTTCCAAATAGAACTTTTCCTAATGCATTTCGCGAACGGAAATTCTGAATACGTGTGTGACAAGTGAATATTTTATTATACACAACAAAAGAAAGAGAACGCAATACCGTCATACAGAACGATAGAAGCAGATAAAAGCAACTTTTGTGTCTCATGTGCTTGTAATAAATATAAAAACAAAACAATAACAGAATAAATTAAATACGAAAAAGAGAAAAAAAAAAGTTTTTATTTTTGATTTAACAAACCAAAACTTAAACAAATCTCAAATTCCACGCAGTTTCTCTGTGTTTGCGCGCGTTGTGGTGAGATTAACGAATAAACTTTACGAAAGTACTAGTCAATATAATCAAAATCTAAAAAAGCGTATAAATGTCTAACTTTTAATTTAATCGAATTAATTGCAACATATTCGATATCTATGCAAACATTAATTTAACGTTAATGTTTAAATGTCGCAGTTCAAGAAGCTTATATATATGTACTAACAATAAGTGGCTTATTGCCAAATCTGATATATGAACGACAGCGTGCGTAGGACTCATATTTGTACGTCATCGTAATAATACCGCTAGAATATGAGTTGATACATATGTCATGCAATTAGACTGAAAACTATATTTATTACATTTTGATTGAAAATTTAATGTTTATATGTATCACAAGCAAACAGCTTAACTTCATAATATGTTAAATATAGTTAATAATTATGTGTAGCTACTATAAACGCGTAATACAATTTGAATGAAACTTTGTTTAAATCAAGAAATAACGTGAAGTAACACGATTACTATCATGCGTATACGGTGTATTAAATTAAACAGCAAAATCCTTTTACGTTGTCTCTCATCATACGGTATTATAATTATGTGCAGCCTAATAAAGTTTGTTATTACTACTTAAAAATATAAATTATATTGTGATAATACACATTTTGTTGAGATTGAAAATTATGTTTTAAAATAATATGTACGTATCTTTTCACGGAGAGAGATATCACGTAAAAAAAATCCGCGCAGCGATTTTCTCATAATCTCTCGAAATTTCCGCTCCCTCATCAGTTTATAGATTATATCATGGCGTGACACGACATCTTCTTTTGGAATTCTGATAACGTGCGGACAATGGAATGGAACTTCAACCTCACGTTAAATGAGCCAGAAGCCTCGGTCGATCTACGAGACGAGATTGGCGATATTCGATCCGATCGATGATTTCTCGCATTTTTGATGGTCTATCGGACGTGCTTGTTCGCGCGCGCATCAATCATTCATCGCAACTCAAAAAATCATGTTGAAAGTATTACAATTAAATCACGCAGTTTAATTAAATAAAGACAGTTATTTCATAAAAGAGAAAGAGAGAAAGGAACAATAATTAGTCATTTAATCACTTAATAATTTTAATCAATATTTATAAAACGCGTATAATTGTTCATATGTAATACCGTGTCAACTCTCATATAAAAGTTGAGATTATATCGAGTTTTCTAACAAAATTTTATTTTTACACGTCGTTTTTTATTATGTATTTATAGTTTTGTAATATGTATTTGTTCCATTTCTCTTGTTGAATTTCTTTTGTTATCACGGCACATGTCGAAATCTTTTATATATCTTTTATATTAGTTTGCGGTGAAATTCCAGTAACAATAGATACACGTACATACTCAACTGTATTGTACCGTCGAATAATAGTGTAGCAAAGCTCTTTTTCTGCAATGATTTATTTTATTTGTAAATAAATTAATCTTGTATATTGTTTTTTTTTTTTTATTATTTTTGTTGCCATTTATCGACAATATTGAATATATTTTTGTATTTAAATTTGGTTTATATTCTCATAAAGATTTTAACAAGCTGTTGTCAAACTTCATTAATCAAAGAACATGAAACAATCTCAAAAACTATTGGTATTGTGTATATAAAATGTGTTAAATAAAATACTGACTGCAGTTAAATAAATTTATATCTACGGTAGTTTTATTTAAAAAAAAAACGCATAAGATGTGTAGTGTGTGTCTTTCTAAAACAATTGTCTAATTCAATTACGCAGATCTTTACAAATCCGTTCGAATTTTATTTTGTATTTCTGTGCTTTTGTAATTGTGTTATCAAAACCTTTAACGTATAAAAATCATATTTAAAAACAAAGCTGCATCACTTGAAAAACGAACATGAAAACTCGAAACATTTTTACAAATGTTTTTTTTTTAACATTTTATTTTCGCGCAAGAAGTTGCGAGAAATTGCTTTAACAAGAATCTCACATTTATTTGACGTGACTGAAAAGAAACTTGCGCGAGTCATCCTGAGATTCTCAGCAATTTTGTCCTTTCCCGCATTCTTTTCGCATTCTTGTCTCTCTCTCTCTCTCTCTCTCTCTCTCTCTCTCTCTCTCTCTCTCTTTCTCTCTCGAATGACAGAGATAAACAGAAAGGTCTGTGTTTGAGAACAATCTAGACTATTTAAGTGATATATTACTGCTCTTCTTATCTTATTTCCAACTTTCGCCTTCACATCTTAATCAAAGTTTAAATATTTACGGTAGACAGATTAGCTTTCACTCTAATCTCGTGTCGCATTATCGAAGTACAACCTCGCGTTTTTACATAAGCATGACGTAATGGTTCTTTAATTGAGTTTCACGTGAAACTCAATTAAAGGTCGCATTCAGAGAGATAAGAATCTTTAGCTATGACGTTTAGCTAAAACTTCTTTTCAATATATAAGTTGTTTTTATTTCAATGCATATTCTTGCTTGCTTGCTTCGACGAAATAAACGGAAATCAACTCATTCGAAATTGCTTCTCATTTAACTTGCATGATACAATTCTGTACAGGAAGTTGGAAAACAGTCAGGATTACATCACGCACGCAAAGCATTGTGTATGTGTGCTAACAAACACCGGAAGTTTACTGGTAAATCTGATGTTGTCTGATTACGGAAAACCGAGGACCTTTTCTCGTTCCCGGCGGGATATCTGTCCAACTGTTCGAAAAGGTAAAGGATAGCCATGTCCCTAATGTGACACAAATGTGTCTATTCTCGTTTTCGTCGGAACCACCGCATCCGGCAGCAAAATTAGCTCATCCTTCCGCACTTCAAAGAATGACTCACTAAAATGAAACTCGGGGCGAATGAGCTTATTTTCACGTCAGAACTGTTTCTCTTTTAGTTCTATGTAGTTCGGATCAAGAAGAATTTAGAAAAACCGAATTATCCGATTTAAAAGAATTAAAATCCAATTTTTCAGAGACCACGAAATATTTTTTACACATAATTTATCGTTTTCGCGTGTAAACGTACAATCTTATAACAGATTTGTTTTGTAATACTCTGCAATTGCACGAGATTTGCCAATGCAATTGGTTCGATTTACTATTATCTTCTGTATCTCCTTTGTGACATCTCGTTTCTTTCAACAAGTATTCGTATTAACGTTACGCGCCTCACTCCAAACAAGATTATTCTAAACGACAGTGAAATAGTCAGGAACTTGCGCGAACATTTCTCTTTGTTAGCCTCTGGTGTTATTAAATCCGACGTGGCATGAAGCTTAAAACACTTTTAAACTTTGTGAAGTAGGCTCTTTTATATATTCATACCTTTGAACACCGGAGATGGCAGATATACTGAAATAAATTACTCCAACCTTTTCATTATTCTCAGAAACGACAACGGTATGAGACGTGTGATCCAGAAATATTGCTATTTCTTCTCTCTCTCTCGCATATAACTACTCGCTATAAATTTATGTAGTTTTATTTTTTCTTCTTTCTCACATACATCTACTTGCTTGTAAATTTATTGTTTCAAAAAGCGATGTCCCCCTGACAGTATCGGTAGCTATCGAATTTCAGTGTTTTAAACCAAAACAATTTTTTTCATAAGATTTTTTATAAAATAAAATAAATCTTTCATTAATTACTTTTCGCACGCTTATAAATTTATGCGGACATTGTGCAATATCGAAGTTTTAATTGAAGACTTAGTTGCACGGCGGCTTAAATGCGCGGTCGCTTTAATCATAAATGTCGATATTGAGTGAAATCGATACTTGTCTTTTCACGTTTCTGTCTTGCATCTTCCGTTTTGATAAACGACGCTTTCCCGATAACATGTTTACTTTATGAACGTCTATATTATGCACATCGCGCGACACAACAATAGCGAGAGGTGCAAGAGGTGCTATAACGGATACAGAGAGTACAAGTGTCTGCGGCAGCAACTCTACTCGAGGGCGCTTCTTCTTCCATGAAGTGATAACTGCGCTCAAGATAATATTATCATCGATCTTGTCGAACACAAACGCGAGGAATAGGTTCTCACTTTGAAACTAGGAAATGATATTAACATTCAACCGCGTTCCTTTTTATGACGTCGGCACACGAGGAGACATTGACGAAAGCGAGCAAATTTACACATCCTTTTAATCACCCTAAAATTCTTTGGGGAGGGGGGGGTTACAAGGCCGCTTTCGCAAAGGCGATAATTAGGCGAGATAAAATCGTCTACTCTGAAAAGACTAATTACTTCGCAACGAGATTGAGATATTTGCGTAAAACATTGAAATTTCTGACGTTTTTTTTTTTTTTTTCTGAATGTGAATTTGTCCGTACCGTGGATTTTTGTTTGAAACTTTTACTTATTACGCGCCTCGTGCATGCGACATGCAAAAAAGGTTCTCGTCCGTTTTTATTATGAAAAGTACATTACATATGTGCGCTAAATGTCTCACGGGACGTGACCGATTCTCCTTGCTTCTGTTCTTTTATTTAGCGACAGTGCGATTTGTCAGAAATACATATATTTGTGGGGCACAAACATATGCTTGATTCTATCGCGATATAGAAAATTATACCTGTATCGGTCGTAAAATATAAGCGATGCAATAAACATTAAGTTGCATAATTGTGTTTCTCTTTTACACAAGAGACCAATTATTTTCTCATTTCTCGTGAGAGAACATATACGTATTGTACGCGCTATAAAATAGATCAGTAAAGATAAAATCTTGAGAGATGAAAGACGGGACAAGATAAGATTATTATCTTGTGCCGATAAAGATACAATTATATTAATATAAACTTTTTTTTTTATCTCACGTTCACAAATCTATTGATTTTTTCTGATATTTTTAAAACACAACGACACAAATTTACGTCACGTTTGTCATTAGTGCACAAATATCATTTACACTTAAAGAAAGCACAAATTATGGAAACCCGATCGAATGTGCGCAGAGTCGCCTCGATGAAAACTATAGTTCTCTCGTCATCGCAAACCGCTAATTAACGCCGTGCAAAGAATTACGAAGGCAAACGAAGGTCGTGCAGTATAACGGGCAATGAAGCATTTAATGCCGCATCGAGAAGCTGTCAAAGGCTCGTGACTTAACCATAATTAAAGATGCAACACTACAACACAACAGTACAAACAAAATTAATGAACGGAGCGCTTTGCGACGCGCACGGGTTGACGCTAAAATTTTGCGGTGAGAGAAAATATAGATGCGAGGCGAGATTAGAGCATACGTTACTTTGTGTGTTCTCTCACGCGATATTGTCTCTCTATATATATCTGAAACTGTCCTAAGAGCGACTATTCTCCCTTCTCTTCCAGTTAGTTTGCAACATTATTGTCTATAAAGAAGCCTGCGAGCACAATATTGCAAGGGAAAACATGCGTCGTGCGCGCAACAACGCGCGTCAGAAAAAATAAAATAAATTTTCCAAACTCAATTGCACATTTCGCACAAAGATATTTACAAATATACAAAATGTAAAAATAATATACAAATAATAAAAATACGAGATAACTGCCTAGAAACTGCTTCATTTCGCGCAAACTCGCACGCGGAAAAATTAGTGCAGCGCGTGCGTTTGATACAGTTCGTTATGGCGACACGTTGCAACAATTCACCTCCTTCGCGAATAAAGCGGCATCGCGCCGCTTGAAACACCGGCCCCGTAACTTCGCGGGAATGCGCGGGACAGCTGTTGCGAACCTCCCGGTTTTCCCGTGCGACGACCTCGTTTTTAAGCGCGCGGTTTCCGATTTCATTCGCGCGAGATAATGAGTCAGCTTCGGAGCTAATAAGCGACGCGAAACAGCCGGAACAAGTAGCGACTTATGAGCTGCAAACAAGTCCGCGAAGGGGAAAATGACGAAGAATGAGAGGATAGAAAAGGGGAAACAGCAATAACGGCCGTCCAATATAACGGCGCGTGTTTTCCTTTTTTCTTTTTCTTCTCTTTCTCCCGCGTTTTTTTCTCATCTTCCCCTGCCCCCATTAAACATACGCATCGCATTCGAGATTACTTTCTTTCGCCTACGTCTCGCTCGCGCATTCACGGTGTCAATTTCATAACTGACCGATCTGCATTCCACCCTCCTTTTGCCGTCGTTAAAAAGGAAGATTATTTTTTCTCTTTTTTTCTCTAAAATTATTATAATAATTTGCTGTGTTATATGCGCGTCTTGCGTCGTCTAAGGGACGATATGCACTGTCTCACCTTACAGATATTTTATAAACACCCTTCTCTCTCTTTTAAACTTCATCAGTTTTATCGCGTAGTAAAAAAATACTTTGCTATTCATAGACTTGAGCGCACGGCACTTTGCGGCACGGCAATCATCTTGCGAGTCTCATTAAGGGTTAACGTTCTCTCGTCGCCCTATCATCATCTTTCTCATTGTTTCGGCGATGCCTCCTGGTTGCGGTCTCGTTATGTTGCGCTTGACAAACACGCGCGTTGGCGTATGTAAGGAGAGAGGACACGGAGCGTAAAACTCAAATAAAACGTAATCGGATCGTCATCGTAAAAAGTGAAACTCGAGAAATGATTAGTAACTGTCTTAAATTAAAAATTTCTTCGCGAGGATAAAAATTCTCACGTTTGAATTTATTTTTAACCAAACTATCTCCCTATATATCGATGAAAAATGTATCGCACTTAATATTTAATATGATCAGAAAAGTGTCAGCTGTTTATTTTTTTTTTTTCTTCTTTGAACTTTCTTGAGATATCGACCTGCGTGACGACACGCGCGTGTCGTTACTCATCTGCTCGCATGAAAAAAACAATATGATCACTTATTCTGTCGTATCCGCGAGAATATTGATATTATAAGCTTTAATCTTCGATTACGTCGTGTATACCACGTATAAGCTCTTCTCATTGCTCGGTTGTCGGTGTGTTCACTCGGTGTTCAGGAAGTTTTATTTTCTCCGTACATTACCATGGAAATGTCGCGCGCCGCATACAAAAGGGATTATCGTCCGTGCCATCGAAGCATCTGATACCGAAGGTAGATGAATTTTTGTTGTAAATATGTAATAACGCATATATTTATATATGTACGGAGAAAATAAGAGTACCTAGATTTTCTCGAGCGAGAAATTTACCTCAAAAATTGAAGCGAACAAAAGCAGTTTTCTAGTTGAGTGCGGCAAAAATTGTAGAGATACATGTGCTTCGTATTATGCCCGACCCGCATATAATCTAGATATCTTGATAAAATATATACGTTCAGTGAAATTTCCACTTCCTGTTTTATCAGCGTTTTCAAGCTTGTATAAATTTTATTCGATGATTGTTCGATCGTACGTTTTTCGTTCTCGAAAACAATTTAATTTATAGCAGCGAGTTTTGTCGAGATAGCGAAAAGAGCTTTTCGTCTTTCTGTCAATTCAGAAAAATTACGTAAATAGTTTGACGGTTGAATTCTCGCGCGCACAAACTCGCTTAAATAGAAAAATATAATAAAACTTGTTATGTTAAAAATGATACGTGTCAAAAATTATAAAAATGTCGGAACTATGTTCGAATATATAAAATATTTTTCCTCTTATAGAAAAGTTTTTCATGCTGTTTGTGAATACTGTACATGTCATAAATAATATGTAAAAATAATTATGTCACTAATAGTGTATATATGTAACTTTATGCGAATGTGAAAGTTAACAAAAATCGTTTTATTGTTTACAAAAATTAAATAAATTACGAGAAGTAATTAAATGTATAAAAACTCAAACAACTTAAATAGAAAGAAAATAATATTGAGGCAAGTTAGAGATCCACACAGATCCACACAGCTGCACGGCATTGTCGGTTTTAATAAATGATAGAAATAGAATTGATAGAAATAAATAAAGGCTGTTAAAAGCCAATGTCTCCGATGTCTCTGCGTAAAATGATCTTTTTTCTTATATCAAAAAATATATAACACATATACAATACTGTGTTGCGCATCAGAAACATTTATCAGTAATTAATTAAAAAGAAAGATGTATGTAGTTGCTTATTAAAATAAAAAATAATTTTTTTGCGCAAGTTATTTAACTAAATCTTCTCAAATAAAAATTCTAATAATTTTATTCTTAGATTTAATTTTTTTATATAAAAGACATTTGCTAAAAGTATTTAGCAATATATGAATTTCTTATTACGATAATGATAATGAGAAAAAGAAAACTTGTTTTACCACAATATTGATTTATTAATAAATGTTTCTTATTTTTGGCACAACAAAGCTTCCAGAAATAAATATGTCTTTCTTTATTGAGAAAAAAAGCAAAGACATTGTTTTGCTCTCCGAGACTGAATACTTTAATTTCTACAATAATTTACATGACACAAGTTTATATGTATTATTAGATTTTTCCGGCATTCAGTTACGTTTTTATATATCTTTTTTCTACATTTTTTATACTGATAAAAGAGTAAACAAATAGAGATCCAAACTCTTTTATTAACATAACAATGTTCGCTAATAATTTGTTAGAAAAAATTCTTTACTCGCTACGTATGATCGGGTTTAGACTCTTTTTCTCTTTTAGTTTTATGTATTTTATGTGTAAACAAAAAAAAATTGAAAACTGTAATCGGCTTGAAAAAGATTTCGAAACAGCTAAAAACAATAGGATAGAAAATAAACTACGATGAAATATAGAATGCATATATTGTACATTATATTTTAGAATTGTTTAAAAAAATCCACGAAAAAATATATTTTTTGCAATAAAGTAGTATCTCATTCTTTTTATAACTTCTTGTTTGCGCACGACGTAATGTATGTCACACATGAACTACTCGAAGTACAAAGTTTTCTCATTTCTATTTGATAACAATAGACTTGTGTAAAAAACAGAAAAAAAAAATAAGAAAAACTCGATTCAAAAACTATGTGACATTATAATTATATTTTATTATTATCTTTTGAGATGTGCAAAACTGTATTCAAATGTACAACAAGACGCATAAATATACAGAAAGATATACAAAACAATATACACCGAAGAAAGATATGATTTCACACAAAGGTGAACTGCTCACCTGTTGCTGAAACTATCGTCAAGACAGGTAACAGACGCGCTAGATTTCTTTGGTCGCTGAAAGAAATACGGGAAACTTCTGCTACGGGCTTCTCTTCCCGAGAAGATAGAACTTGTTAATTTTTTTTTTTTTTTTTTTGCACAAGCGGTTTTTTCTTTTCGTCCTCACGTGGAGAGTGCAAGGATGTGTTGCGAGGATGGCTCCTTCGAGTGTGAGTCACCGACGACGACGCCGGGCAACGCGTCGGAATACGCGCGGGAATGACGCCCGAAGCGTCGCGACGCCGGCCTTTATAATGTGTGTGTGCGTCGGGTGCGCCTGTGCGTTGCAGAGAAGCCACCACAAACTCCCGTGTGTCTTTTTCCCTGTGTGTGTGTGTGTGTGTGTCCCTTGCGTGTCTCTCCGGTGGTTCTCTCGTATTATACAAATGTGAAAATTCACAGATCATCTCTCCAAACAATAAAATTTTGACGCGGAAATCGTGAATCGTTACGTTAGCAAGAGCGCGCACACGTTTCGGTTGAGTTTGAACTTTAAGCTCAATTTATTTAATATCGCAAGATTTTTATTATTCAACAGAGATATATAAAAAAAACTGTGCTGTAAAAAGATCTGATTGCTAATACACGACGTAAAATTTTCAAATTTCTATATAAATTGTACAAATTGCATATGTATTGCGACCACCAAGCAGCTCGCGCTTTCTGACGTAGTCAGCGTGAACTCGCGCGATCGTTAACAAGTAATTATCGCAGAATATTATGCGTTAAAACGCAAACATCTCTGCATATTTTAAATTTTCACCTTTAAACAAGTGAGAGAAAAAAAGAGGCAGATTGCTTTCTTATTACGTTACATCCTTTCGACCTTTGAGCGTTAACAAGTCTCATCTCTCTCAAGGGTTTTACTTTCGTACTCCGACGCGAACAATCTCAATCCTGTAATTACGTCATTATTTCGTGCTACCTGTAACAG
>QVOB01025250.1:0-33667 GCA_014839585.1 Pseudomyrmex concolor
GAGCGCTGAGATGAGAATCACTGATCGTATTTGTGCGACGATTCTGTTTCCCCTCTTCCCTCCTTCTACTCTATTTTTTACAATTACTTTGTTGAAGATGCAAATTGCATCTTACGTGAAGAGTGAGAAATTATCGAACACGCGTCTGATGTTTAAATGAGTGAATCTACAGAACAATCGGTTTTTCTCTTATCGAAATGTGATATTGTCTTGGGGTAAGTTTTAGGATAGGATGGAGTGGTTGCGCGCGCGCGAGTAAAGTACGATTTCGGCGAAAATACATTGTAGATACAACTGATACAGACAAATGTACAGTAATAACGAATAATTGGACTTTATCCTTACTTTCGTTGAATAAAACACTTGTGTTATTTTTTTATAAAATTAACATTTGTATTAAATACACACATTATTAATACACAAGTGTTATGAATGATTTTTGTTTTAATAAAGAATTTACAAGTGTATCATAGATTTATGTTATAGATTTCGCTGAGTATCTAAAAAAAATTTTTATTTACAATCAATTGAAATTGTATGTTTTTACAACATTTTTAATATTGCTTGCGCATTTAAAGACTAAAAACATAAAAGTCGCGAGTAAAGATATTGACTTAAATTTTTCTATATTTCTCTATATTTCTCATGAAAATATTGTCTCATGTAAATTCAACAGAATATGCTAAATCCAGAATATGCATGTTATGTTTCTCCTTCTTGTTGTTTGTATATGTACATGTCAGTTCGATTATATATATATGTACAATCTGGAATATTCCGGTTAATAATAACTTCGTACTTTTTCGAGATATTCGTGATAGCCGAAGCGCCGTCGCAGATAAGGAAAATAAGGTCATATTCCGTATAGGAAATTGTAGGCGATGTGTATATATCGTGTATTTCCGCGGGATATTTCACTGTGTTTCCCGGTGATTGCATCGCGGCGGCGAACATATAAAACTAACTTTGTGAATGCTACAGCGTGGATTTCGCATATAAGGCGGGATTTGAAAAGCGAATTAGGATGTCGCGGTAGTATCGAGATATCGTTTGTCTCCTACGTACGTGTGTTCTCAAAAGTTTTCTCCGCCACTTCGCCGAATATCCGATGAGATGTGCCCGAACCGTTCTCGAACTTCTTCGCCGAACGCGGAAAATTTGACAGAAACAAACAAAATCTTCTCCGAATAACTTTTTCTCTCGCGTGAAACGCACACCTCCGTGATTCCACGCGCGGATTTCAATAATCCGAATTACCTCGCGTAACCAATGTGTAAATGTAACGCTGTTTAATTAAATTAAGATACATATTCGTTGGTAGTGGGATGATTAATTTGTTTGAACGCGTTACATTTTCGACTGTGTTACATTTACAATTTTTGAATATTGAGATTGATTTCGTGTTTTAATTAAAACAAATATATTTCGACCATTAGCCGATTTTAATTTACGTGTGCGCGTGAACTAACGTGCGGAGTTGTTTTTTTTTTGTTTTTTTTTTTTTTTGCTGTAATGGCAAAAGAATTTTTTGTTTCTCGCTGTAGCGTATGAAGTTCATTGTGCACTCTGCAGACAACGCTATCCAGTCCGTATCCGAAACCCGTGCCAACCCTTTATCTTCCAAGGAGTATAGTCGAGCTTTTATATAAGAAAACGCGACGGGATAACCCGCGGAACGTGCTCGCCCGCGCATATGAGCAGCGGACTTTATGAATTTCTCCTTTACATAAAGTTTGCGCGCAACGGTCCCAAGAAAATATACATATTTAAATCGAGAAACATTAAGCTCTTGCGCAGAATGTACCGCTATTAAAGAAAACTTTAATCAAACCGCGTATATTTTTGTACGTCTTTATTTTAGACGAGTAATTAAAAATAAAATTGAAAATAGATTGCAATTGGCAACCGCGCGTAGTCAGTTTGATACACGAAATAAAGATAGAAAATTTGATACGGGTGATTGGCTATAAAAAAAACTCTGTATTTTAATTTGAAACAAAAGTTTGTGCAAAAGTTTTGTGTAATATACGTTTATTTTCATGGAGAGATATACGTATCTTTTATAATATACAAATTTTTATTTCGCGCGCTTTCGAACGATATTCAGGTTAAAACATTTTTTTTTTTTTTGTTCAGCTATACTTTTATACATAATTATTTTGATTAGCGATTAGTTTATTTTTGATCGCTCTAACATCCATTAATCTTCTCTGGTTTTTATTTCGTAAATCTCAAGTCAAGGTTATCTCTAAATCATCTCAGGTCATTTCTAAACAACCACGTTGCTTTGTTGTGCAAAATTAGATTTCTTTTAACGCAATATTATTCTCAAAAACTTTTCATAAAAAAATCGACACAGATTAAATCGAAACAACAACATTAAATTCGATCTTTGTGAACTCTATTTTTCTCTCTGAAAAACACACGTAAAGTATGTACAGTTTATATTAAATATATATCGCCAACGCGACATATGAGAGCAAAAGTATGCGTCATTTTTTTATGCACTAGGTCGAGTTGCGACACAATTTTATATTTTTCCCACGTGTTCATTGTCGAGAATATCGTGTGCGAATGAATGTCGGGAGTTGTTGAATTGAGTGACAAGCAAATAACGTGGACTATCATTTAAATGCACTGTGTTCAATCATTAACGTTCTATTACTAGCATCTTGAGCTATTCGTGTTATTTCGAGGGAAAGATAGGAAGAATCGGTGCTTTAGTTTAGCAAGTCCTATTGAATAACGTATTGTACATATTCATCTGTCTGATCGGTCAACGACAGTATGTATTGAAGTAAAATAATTAAGATGTTCCTCACCGTAGGATTATTAGTTCACAACTTTTAGTTCATTACAAACTATATTAATGTTCACAAACATGTTAGGATATACACACATATACAAATCGGATAAAATTATACATATTACGAATTTTAACCGAATTATTTAAAATAAAAACTTTACTTTTGCATAAGTAAAATTGTTTATATATAAAAAAAAAACTTATTAATTTTAATTCGACAAACAAGTACACGCGCGATTACGTTTTATAAGAAATGCTTACTCGAGAATCAATGATCACGAATGACGGTTGCAGCGTCACTATGATTAAATTTATCGATCTTATTAACAAATGATGCGATTTGTTCGATTATCGGAAAATAGCGCAGTGTAATTGACTGCTAATAAATTATTTTTGGCTCTATATTGTGGATTATACCCGCAGTTATTCTCTTATACTCATGATCTCCACTTTCGAACGGACATAAATAGTTCGTTGCTGTCAAATTAATCAATTTGCTTGATGCAAATTTAAACGCAGATTATTAGCAAATTTCCGGCATGGCCTTATATTTTATGATTAATAATTCTGGTATCTGCGCCATGAAATCTTTGTAATATCGGTTTAGCGTTACGCTGATTTTGCCCTGCATCATTATTAAATTACGTATATCAAACATTAGAATTTATTTATATATTTATATATTTTTTTTAATATTTTAAATTTTTTCTAGTACAAAAAATTATATATATTCTTTATGTACAATATATAATATATAAATAAACTTCTGTTTAGAAAATTTTATATTATATGTTGCAACAGCACGAAGTACATCCTATATTGCTTGATGATGGAAAAAAGTAGCAACGTAAGACATCTTCATAAATGCGCAGCAATCGCTGATACTCGGTCGTGCGTGCCGTTACAATGAGCATCTGAATCTCTCTCTTTCTCTCTTTTTCTTTTTTTCTCTTTTTCTCTCTGTCTCTTTTTCTCTCTTTTTTGCGCTTAGGGCATGAAGAGTCTTGGCTGCTTATGCTCTTCTAGTGGCGTACTTGCCAAGTACGAGAGGGGTGGAAAACTGTTGACGGCGCACTCGCGAGAATCTATCGTACTCCAATAGCCTAATTGCATTTAACGGGTGGTTAGTTTTGAAGATATCGGACTGACCCTGAGAAACGCTTAGTGCTTTAACGCATGCGAGACGAACTTGAGAAATACAAACGGTTGAAAATTACCAACGTAACTGATACTAATGATGTTCCAAGTAGGTCGTGCGAGAGGCACGATTTTCTGGCATGTATTTGGAAAATGTATGGCCGCTTGGTGAGACATGAAACATTCATGTGGGAATATATGAGCTTGTAATATCGCGCGCAGAAATGTACGTACATCGTAAGGCACGTGAAATACAAAATATTTACTTGAAAATAAACTTTTTTTCGTATTTGTTTCAACTTTTATCCAAACATAGAAAAAATGACAGTTTAGGATTAAATAAATAATTCTCGTATAGAATCAATAATCAATTATTGAAAATTACATTTCTTTTTTTCTTTCTGTATATTTTATTTCGATAAAATTGCAAACAAAAAATTTCGATAGAATTACGCACAAAAATTGTGACATTCGATGTATAATCAAGATCCGCGGCATGATGCAAGATGCGTGATATGATCCAGCATCCAGCGTGCGTATCTGCGAAAAGTCAAGAGACGTTTAGAGAAGATAAACAGGCGAGAACTTGGTCTCATTCATAATTCATGCCGCTAATTTCTCAAGACGGTGTGCAGTCTGCGTTATTGCATTATCCGGAAAATCCTTGAATAATTCTCATCCGGTGAACTCTCAGCAAGAACTTTCGTCCGGTTACCATTTTATCCGTCATCGCGGGATCGTTGCAACGTTGCCTCGATTGCGATTGCGCTCAGATGCGCGTGCCAAGATATCGTTTCATTTCGCGTTTGCAGTTCGGAACAGAGATCTTAAATAAGAGTCACTTAAACTTCTATATTTTCTATCTCTCGTGTTCTCTCTTTTTTTAAATCTCGTCAAGATGTTCGCGAACTCTCCGCGTATAAATAACGTGTGAAATTTAAGTTTCCGCTACCGGGATAAAAACGATTTTAACAACGATGCATTACGGTCAGTTTGAAAATATTTATTAGCCGCACTCAGCCGGTTAATGATATTTTGTTCCCCTCGCTGTGACGAGCTTATAGCAGCAAGCACAAACCCCACGTGCTCCTCGCAATCTAATAATTTCACGAATCGCGCACGTTTCGCGCCGGCCAGGCGACAGAATAATTGAAATTCCGCTCCAGATATTCGTATCAATTGGATGCGCATTTGTTAATTTAACGCCACTCGGTCTGGCCGGTAATCGGAAACCGATGCCATTATCCGTTCTCGCGGCCTGAATTGATTGCGATACGAGATAAACAAAAGCAGTGCGTTTTATAGAGAGATTTTGTTTCCACGCAACGTGGTATATTTGCGCGATTACAGCCGTTGTAATATATTCATGCGGATATTTTATGATGTGGATTACATTGTTTATTGTTCGCGCTGTGTCGTTATAACATCCGGCGTGCACCATCGTCCCACGCTGTGCAAGCGAGCGTTCCGTTTACGCACATATTTGATTAAAGTATACACACACACACACACACACACACAGCATTCGAGACTTGTTTAATAGAAAAGATTTATTCGCTTAAAATCGAAAAGAGGAAGAGAAAAGAGGAAGAAGGAGAAAAAAAAAGAAAGAAACCTACATTTCATTTATTAAATTATACAATACTTTTTCTATCTTTAGCAAAAACTACACACACAGCATAAAATCCATTGTTGAAATATACATGCATTTTTCTACAGACAAAACTCTTCGGAAGAAAACTCGCTTTTTCCGAGCTTGATGAAATAAATTTATAACTCTCTATTGTTTTAAATACATTATTTATCACCAGAATCACACTTTGTACCAACATCTCGCGCGAAAAAAAGTGGTTTTCTTAAAATATCTTCTAAACATTCTCTCAAAGAATAACTAATTGAACCAGTTCTTATAATTTTTCTTTCGTTGTTTCTCGAGACCGACGTCTCGCAATTTCTTAGCCGACCGGACGCGCGAATTATGTCGTTTATTCGTATCAGCGACGGTCCGAGTTTAGAAATCGGAGTACTTTGTTTCGCACGGCGCAATATAACCGTTTGGGAGCACAGACCCGCGCGCAATAACAAAGCTCCGGCCATAAGTCGCGCGGGACGTAATCGCGCGTGGATCGTTGTGTCTTATTGTGTCTTATAAAACTTTTGCAATTTTGAGGGAGGTGTGATTGACGTGTGTAATAAACCCTCCCGCGTGTTGCCGACGGCAGTGACTCCTGAGAATACGATTTCCGGCCTCTGATTTCCGCTCGCGGATTTCGTCGCATCGATTTTTGCTCCGCTCGCGAATTAAACTCGTGGTGCAATTTGTTTTTTTCTTCTTTGCATCCGAGCAAGTTAAATTAGCCGTCCCGCCAATCTCCCTTTCTCTTTTGTACGGAACGTCGTTTCGCGAAAACTGTGCGGCACGCGAAAACAATGCTCGCACATTCCATTACGAATGTGAGATCGCAACTGTATAGAGATCAAGTTTCTCGAGCATTGACAAGATACAACAAGATCAAAACACTGAACGCTGTTTCAAAATCAATAACATAAAAGAAGAAATATATAAGAGGAATAAAATATTATAAAGAGAAGAAAAAGATAATGTGCGGTTCGATTTATCACAGATTCGTGTTCTATGCGTGTGTTAAAATGTGTGAGTAAAAGGAAAATCATGTTGAGACAGTAGAGTTCAGTTCAGTTCAGTTCAGTTGAAAATTTGATATAAAAAAACACGATCTAATTAATTACAACACAAAAAATATTTACATATTGAATTCAAGTTTCCACGACAGTTTATTTCAGCAACACACACACACACACACACACACACACGCACACATACGTTTTATGTTGATAAGAGAAATTCGTGCTTGATATCAATTCTTGCTCGTGGCACGCTTTTCGTCGATATTACGAGCAAGCTTCATGCATAGACGAACAAATGTGGGACACGCGAGAGAATAGTAAAATTCATTATATTTCGTTTGGACCGGCGTTAATGAATTTCCGCGAGATTATACGTGCGCTTTTATCCGTACGTACAAGTCGTTTTGATATTTATCACGGGCCACGGAACTCGGTCAGACAGTTTAATAGCCGCGGCAACGCGAAAATCTCTCAACGATGAATGCATTCCGAGAGAGAGAAAGAGAGAGAGAGAGGGAGAGAGATTCCCGCTTTAGAATCGCGCGTTCGCCATCACGGATATTAGCTACCGAAGCACTACTAATTCCGTTTAAGCGCCTCCCGTAACACGAACTTCCTGTCACATGGTACAGACATATTACAGACCATTGTTCGGTCAAACCGATACGTTAATGCAAGCTCTCGCTTGTGTTATTGTACGTGTAACGCTTGGACGTAATATGATCACTTCAGTTTCTTCGATGTTCCAAATCAATTGTTTATTATAATTTACGCGTGCTTGAGTGCCGCCGTTAATCAATTATAGAAGTGTAACATTTAACGAAGAAGTGTAACATTTAATTTTTTGTATACGCTTAATAATTAAAAGTGGATTTAATTCATTTTTTCGGCTACGTAAAGAAAGCCGCAAACTGGGTAATTACATTTATGCGCGTTAACGGTTAATTATATTTAATTATATTTACGCATGTTGTTTGTGCGATCAAGTGTGCGTTATTGATTACGAAAAGGCTAATCGTGATTAAACAAATTACCATGACGTCATTATCTAATTAGCGGCGTGCGTAGTAGCGCGAGCTTACCGCTGTATACCTACTTGCAAGTGTACGAGTTTGAAACAAGCGAGTTTCAATGATAATAGGAACCGTAAATGTCGAAGGAGAAAAGCAATTAAATGTGTGAAACAGAATTGAGGAATATCATAATTACGACGGTAAAGAGATTTCGCTTGAATTTCATTTAGAGGAAATTATCTTTCCGCGACTAGCAGAGAAGAGAGCGCCGCTAGATAATTTCTTCGCAGCCCGTGCTCGCTAATTCTTTAATCCCCTCTCCCTCCCACCTCCGACAGATTATCGTTCGCCAACGGAATTAACGAGACCCAGGCCGAAATCACAGATAGCACGAAAACAAGAGAGAGAATAATCATAAATACAAAATGTAATATTCCTTCCTTCGCTATTGGAAGGATATTAGAAGCCCGTCGACTAAGCTCGCAAACGCGTTTTCTCCTTCCTTCTCTTTCTCGGTTTTATCGCTCCATAAAGCGATTCGCGAGGGAATCATTCCGTATTTAACGGACACTCGATCGTGTTCGCGGTAACACGTTTCTTGTGTTCGAATGAAAATTTGTATTTGTGGCGCACGCGACACATCGACGAAGGGTGATTCGCGCGCTCGAGAGAGAGTCGATGGTCGTAACGCGCCGGTCGATTTTATTGGTTGTCGAATGGTCGATTGTTCGACGTATTCGAGAACCTATTACACCGCGGCGATAGTAATTGTTATCGTTGTCGAATTATCGCGATTAAACGGCGAAACTCCTCGCTCGAGTTAATTATTTAAGTCGCGTGACACAAATTGCTGACAAGTCTCGGCCGCAAATAAGAGACTTCTTCGGGACGGCGCGTTTCGCTTTTCGCGTGTGAATTTCGTGGTTTCTTTTCCGTTTGTTAAATTGTGTTTAATTTAACGCCATTACTACCGGGCTATAAATTTTCCGAACGCTATGCCAGAAGATAATAAATCTGTTGGAACATTAATGTCTGAGATAATTCTCCTCTCGGTTTTAGATATACAGTAACTTACGGAAGTATTCGAGCTGTGGTACACCTATAAATTGAATGAATAGCATCGCGCCGCGATATCTCATTGTTCTTATTAGGTTTACGAATATTTGTGGTGGTTCTGTAGAAAAACTTTCGTAGAAACGCGCGCATATGTATCTGTCAGAATTATCGTTGGACTTGGCAAGCGTGTGTCTCTCAAACATCTCCGTGTGTCTCTCAAACATCTCTCTCTGCAATTTAAAATGTTTTATTAAATGAAATCGTACGCAATGTGATCGTCTAACATTAATGAAATAATTAATGAAACGTATTTGCATAAAGTAGAGATTATACACTACAGAAATGTGTATCGATAATAATTCAATTAGACAGCACAGCTCTCTTTTGCTGTCGTTATCTCTCAACAGAGAGACAAGCAAGTATCTTCTTCTTCTGGCATATCACGAAACGTGATATTGAGCGACTTCATTCTCGGAATCTTCTTCATTCAAGAATCTTTCGGAAAACACGACGAAGGAGGACGATTATTGGATAACGCGCATGAGGACACACATCGAAGATGCGTATCTGAGATTCGGTCCAGAGAGTGGACCTGGGGGGAATTCCATTAACAATGAGAAAGGACCTAGTGAGATCTATCAGTAAAGTTTGGATTCCGAAGGGGACAAAGGCACACGGAGAGAAAACGGAGAAAAAGAGAAAGAGAGAAAACGCGAGACGGAGAGAAACTGTCCCCCGCTGTTGCTTTCAATAATTTGGGAGTCTAATGTTTCACCCCGTCGGCATCCGGCAGAAGTGTTTTGGGTGGGCGAAGAAGAAAAGCGCGCGAGGAGAGGTGAGAGCGAGAGAGAGGAAACAAATTGACACGTGCACACGAGAATCTCGGGGTTGAACGGCGCGACGGGAACGAAAGCACCGACGACGCGTTGGAGAGGCGGTTGAATAATGTAGGTGCGAAGTGAGGAATCTGCTTAAAAGTCCGATCATCCAGTTTGCGTTCTCTCCAATTGTTCCCCGTTGCTCACGAAAAAGAAAACACTCGATGTAGCATTATCGGACGAGCGCAAAACGTAAGAAAGAAAGAAAGAAAGAGAGAGAGCTTTAGTTAGCTAGGGAACATTAATGACAAACCTATAAGTGTTCCGCGAATTTTACGATAGGAAACGTGATTTATGATGTTATTGCATAGAACGCGCGATAAAACAGAGTGAAGCACGCCATTCAATAGTTTTCTTTATGTAAGAAGTTTTTAGCGCGAGGGTGTTGAAGAAGAAAAGACGTGATAACGCGCGCGTATTTGTATCACGGAAGTGATAAAGATAATGACGTTTTATATTAATTTAAGCAGTAAAATATAAAAGATGTAAGAAAGAAAGCAGAAAAACAATAATCAAATATTAAATCTAAAGAGTATACGGAAAGGAAATAAAATATGACTGATCAACACAGAGTATTCCTTTTTTGTGAATTAATGATGAATACACGCGCACATATTCCATTTGCCAATAAACAGATCTTGTCTCCCTCTTGACTCGTTCATCAGATTGTTATAAAAATTACTTTCTCGGCGCAGCTTCCCTCGTCGTAAAACACAGATTCGTGTGTCATGAATAAATCTGTTTCGAGTATCTACGCTACTCTAACTCGCTCTTTGTATAACGAGAAGTTACTACAATATCTTATATTACATTTTATTGTGTAAGTAGAAATTCATTACTGCGCCGCCGCAGTATATTACATTGATACACCGATCTCGCGGTGAGATACCGCGAAACATTTTGAGATATGTCACGATATTTTCTTGCCCGAGTTCCTAAATAGAATTCCACAAGATTTATTTCGACGGTTTACTTCTTATCCCACTTAAGACATCAGTCTCCCTAAGCCTATTATGCGGCCCTTTTAATACTCCTTTCCTTCTCTCTATCTCTCTTGTTCTCTCTCTCTCTTCCTCTGCTCATCTTGTGTGACCATGTCTCTCGCGCGGACCGGTCGACGTTAACATATAAACTACGAAATCCGATGATAACTCTATATATCATAATTTGGCTTCATAAACATTTCGTCTTGAAAATAGCTTTAGGGTGATATACACGTGCGTGCAAATCCGTTTATCTCAAAAAAATTATATCTATATTTCGAAAATGGCACTTGGTTGTCGGCGGCACCAACGAAACGGCGTAATATAATAAAAATGATAAGTAAATCTCTCTATTTTATTTCACTCGCTGACAGTCAATGTGTCAAATTCTTCTTTTATTACTACATTAATGTATTCATAAATAAATATATTTTGCGAATAATAATAATTTTTTTGTCATAAGAAAAAGAATTTTATATGTAATATTTACAGAAGTTTATAATTTTTATATGTGCAATATGTTTCTGTACATGTAGTATATTTATATACATTTATACAGAGAATTTATAAGTTAAAAAAGTTTCTAGATACGTAGAAAAATTATTTTCTTCTCGTAAAATTAAACCATTTTCAACTTAAAGACACGTTGAATGAGAGTACCGCGTTTAAACGCTCTCTCTCTCTCACTGTAGCGTGGGAGCATCGCAAGCGACTGTCATACATCGCCATTGCACGAGATGCAACGAGCTCGGTGCACTCCAACACCTTGCATAAAATGATGGACGCGAAAAGCATCGAGGCGTTCATTATGCGATGTTTCCTGCACACGCAGATATGAGCGAGTTTATACACACACGCGCGGCCCTGTTTGCGTTGCGCTCAAAGCGAGAGAAATTAAGAGACTCGGGCACAGGTACGCGAGAGTGAGAATTACGAAGGAGCCTAAAACTCCGGTGGAATTTTACGACTGTTTACGCTTGTTTTCGGCTGTTTACGTAAGACTCGAAATTGAGAAAATCAAGAAGCTCTCTGAACGGGCGAGCTGTGGAAATTGCTAGAGCGAGCTGGAAAGGGAAAACTGCGAACTGAGCTCGCGTTGCGAGCGAGCGACATGAAAGGGCGCAAGCCGATGTCGAAAGGCGTAATACTTAGAGAGAATCAGAAGCGCCAAACCAAAAGCGTGAATATCTCTTTGAATTCTTAAAAGGAAGCGAGAAAATCCCTTTTATTCTGCGAGCGCATTGACGGTGGATATTGACTGCGACGGCATAAATCGAAAATGCCAGGAGGGAAATGACTGGAGAAAAAAAAAAGAGCAGCGAAGATATATGCAAATCCAAGTTTCGTGTTTCGAAGAAACGTGTCGAGTGTCTATTTTTGAAGACACGCGAGCGATGAATAAAAGAGAAAAAATTAATATTTTATTTAAGACTTTGATTTTCACGTTCCCCAACCTTTGAATTAATAATCGTTCCTTCTATGAATAAATGACTTACATCTGATGTATGTTAAATTACACGGAATATTTTTGACGCCACGAGAGAAGGGGTGTTGATAGAATATGTAAATAAAGCGATATCGGAATTGCGGCAGTTGTTGGAGAGAAAGGAATGGCGTCCCGTTAAAATTAGAAAAAAAAAAAAAAAAACGAAAAGACGCGAAGACGGAGCGTCATGGATCACCGAGACGAAAATGGATGAAATGTCGACGGGGAAGGTGAAACGTCGAAACGAAGGGTTGGCGTTAGGGAAAGACAGAAGGGTGTTCCTTAGAGGGTGCTCGCGCGAAGCTGCCTAGTTCGGCAGTAGAGTTTGAATAATGCAGACTTGCACAACGCTGCTTAAAAGTGATCGGTCCAACTCTCCCTCTCCCTCTCTCTCTCTCTCTTTCTCACCGCATCACTCCTTCGTTTCTCCCTTTCATCCTCTCTTCTCCGATTCCTTTAGAATCTCACTTCCAGTTCGTCTAAGAGTACGAACTAAGATTGATTTTAGATTGGGTGGGAATTGGGAATAGTGAGCCTGTTACTCTCTACCTCCTCTCTCCCTGCAAACCCCCTCCCTCTCCATCTTCGGTTTCTCACTCCGTTTCTCCTTCTTCGTCCGATACGACGTTTCTTCGCTTTTCTCTGTTTCCCTCGCAATGTACATACGTACTCGTGGATTTACATAGCCGGGCGTAATATGTTTATGTAGCTAGGGAAAGGCGTCGAAGAGATGCACTGTACTTGCAACTACGAGATTTATTCCCTTAGCGATTAAAGTGAGAAAATAGAGAACATGAGTTCTCTATTTCCGAGCATTAGTTCTTGTTGGTGTTTGTTTTCGAGAGATAGTGTGGTTGTACTAATTGCGTAAAGTTTACACAAAAGCAAAATACAAGTGCTTCGCGATTGGCAACGTTTTGACAATCGCACATCTTTGTGAACTGTAATTTTTGTTATATTTTTTAACACAGCTTTGTCTATCGTGTACGTACATGTAGGACGTGCATTTAGGAGTCGCCTAATTGATACTAATGTTTTTATCTCTCGATTCGTCGCATTCATTTCGCGTTTGCGGCCGCATCGTTCTACCTTTCACGCTCAATTTACATATTTCGCCGCGTTTCTATAATCAGCGCCGAGTCCAATGGAATTATGGAAAAAACGTCCTTTGTGGACGTGACCGTATAAAAGCCCGGTCCCTAGTCGAGATTTATCCTACCGGCGATGAACTCTCTCGGGGGAGTATAAAAGTGCCAAATTAGAGTATAGTACAGCGAGAGACTGTGGGCCAGGGCCTTGCCTATATATGGCACGACGAAAGCCCGCATTGCGGAATGAGAGATCGCCTATCGGACTCTCTCTCTCTTTATCACTGCTCCCCCACTTTGTGGGGCCAATTTGCGAGAGATCGCAATTCCAGATGATGCGGGAACATTTAGATCGGTAACAATTGTCATTTAAACGTTCATTCTCAAATCTAATCTCGTATTGTAACTCGTGTCTTTCGCTAACTTGACTTCGCAGCGCGGCATTTTGTGCGCAAAAATATTTTGTAACGATTCAAAATTCGCAAGAACATATGCGCAAGAACATAACGATGTTCGAAAGTTTTTTTAAAGAATTTACCGCGCCCCAGAGAATATAATTAAAATTGATATCGAATAAATGTATGTCTATATTGGTGTGTCTTGTTTCGTGTCATTATTCGATGTATCAAAGCAATGACATCTGGGTCTGCAGAAGCGCCGACCGGAACACCCGCATTGCAGACACCCCTTCGAGACAACTCCGGAATCGGTACCCGCCATTTTTCCCCGCTCACGTAGACGTTATTTATATTCACGAAATTTATGAAACTTCACGAAAGTGCGAGAGTTTGTTCGCAAATTTCGGATTCGTGTAAAATTTAGTTGTTGTGAAACTATGTACTTTTCTCTTACTAAAATCTCGGTTTTCTTGTTTTCTTGTTCATCCGTCCGTCTGTTATTTTTATACATCATCTCTTCCTCAATTTTTTACTTATTTTTCAGCTGCGTGCTGAAAGATCGATTAGTAAGGTTCGATATTCGCGATTTTGGAGTTTCTGATAATTTAAGAAGAGAAGAACAACAGAGAGCAATAACTTTTACGAGATAGCCGTTACTGTTGCGACTCGATCGTGGAAAATACAACTGTGTATTTCGGGCCGGGGTGAATGGAAGTTGCGAGCTGTAGGAGATAAACGGGATAATAGGCGGTCTGCATTTTGAAAATGATTCGGGCGGCGGCACTAAAGCAGATCGAAACTCCGCGAGAGATCAATGTGCCAATAATTTTCTATGACGATCGTAGCTCGTTCGACTCGCCGACATTATTCATCGGACGGAATTCCGAATAAAACAACCGTCGGAATCACGTTAAAAGCTTTCTGGCTCTTTCCGCTGAAACGGCTCTGCGTTTTCGCTGTTGCTATCTGTATATGCCTTTTCCTCTCTCTTTCTCTCGTTTTTTTTTTTTATCTCTTTTTTTTCGGTATCGTCCATTCTGTTTTTTACTCGCTTCTGATGCGCTACCTTTGGTTTCTCTTCATTGCTGTAGCCTTTTGTGATCCCGCAACCCGACGTTGAAAGGCGTGCGTGAACAAACGTGAACAAACGCGCGAGTGTAAACGAAAGCGACAGTGGAAGAAGGGCAAAGAGATGAAGTGGAAAGAAGCACCTTGAAAATAAATTTCACTGAGTTCATGAAAAGCGTTGGTACCGGTAACCATTAAAACGCATCGAAATGTTCTTCTCTTGCTTTCTCTCTCTTTATACATGCAATAGCGTAGAAGAAGAGCTGATAACACGAAGAAAGGGCGGGCGGAAGGTAGTTCTCTGAATAAAAAGGATTAATTGCTCCCATCATCGTTATTTTTTTTGTCAGTGAAAGCCGATACAACGACTCATTATCTTTGAGAAAGGAACAAGCGCGATCCAGACGAAATCAGTCGAAATAAATATTTCACGTGTTACTTTGAGAAAAAATTACTTTAACAAACGATACTTTTAACGTGTATATTAATATAATAGTTTTGCGAAGAGTCAGATGAAAAAACAATTATATACATTACATAGTAAAAACCTAAATTTTGCTCTTCTCCCTCGACGCAAATCTATCGATCGCTCACTATAAAACGTAGAACATGAATTCGCCACGACGGTTCTCAATCTATGTAGCAAAAGTGAATTTTTGAAATCTCTGTCGAGAGAAGGAAAGAGAGAGAGAGAGAGAGAGAGAGAGAGAGAGAGAGAAATTTTATCGCTTTTATTCAGAGTTACAATTTATTGGTCGGAATAAGGCGATCGATACGCGTAGGCGTCACATTGTCTGAAGCGCGTTTTACGTTTCACTCGAAGAGACCATTTCGAACGCCGACTACCGCTAGTAGTCTCGAACGGCACATTTATAAGCGATATAAAAGTCCTCCGACGGAGAACGAAGGATTGCAACTAAAGAGGGAGGAGGGATTGCAATGGTGGCGCAGTGCGTTTGGAAGGAAGTTAAGAGTTGGCAGAATAATATCACTTTTTCAAACTAAGTGTCATTACGGAGAAATTTGTTTTTAAATGCGCGCTCAATGCGTCATTGACAGAGATAATTGAGGTTGCATGAAGATATGAACATACATACTGCTAAATACTCACGACGTACAAAGTCTTAAGAAAGAAATAAAATATCTTTCTGCGCAACGATGCAATTACAATTGTTAATTTAGCATGCGTTGCTTAATTACTTTTCTTTATACTAGTTTTTTATACTCCGATTATATTTTATGTTTCAGAATGCTGGCTGGGGAGAATGGTCGCCATGGTCCAAGTGGTCGCCATGTTCACGGTAAGTCGTCAAATTTGAAGAGAACAATATAGCTTCAAATTTGTAACAATTTCTATAATAATATGAATTTTATTTGTTGTGAATTATATGAAATATTGCATAAATAACTTAATGTAGGAGAGAGGATTTGTAAAATTGTCGTGAATTTTTGCTTTACTTTTTTATTTAACTCAATATATAAGGAACTGAATTCGAAAAAATATATTATTTGAGAACAAATTTTTTTAATTTTATTATTCGGCACTCGCGTGTAGGTGAGGTATTTTCTGTGCGTGGTCATGTGCAAGACAAAAGTTCGTATTTCCCGATGAAGAGATTGTATTCTAGAACAAACTGCGGAGCGCGGAGAATAGCGCGCACATATTGTGGCCGTGCGACAAAGGGCGCCTTAACGGGGTTGTCGGTCTTTCGCATGCAAGGCATGATCCAATCTCGCGATTTCTCATCGCCTGTTTCGTGCGGTTCTAATATTGAGTCCTACCGATAACACAACCGGAATGTTAAGCGTTTCGGAACTCATTTTGGCGGCCACCATCGCAGCAATAACTTTGTTCCCGACTCACCTTCTCCTCCTTCTCCTCATCCTTCTCCTCCTTCTCACCGCTCGTTTTTCAGTTATACTGAAGTGGCTGGAACTGTGAAACGTAGCAATTTATGGCACTTACAACTTGCGAACTGCACTTGGCCGGAAAAAAGCTTATTGTGTGATCTACAGCGCCCTACTTATTGATGTTTTCACGCCACCTGTATTTCACACGTCTTGGTGTGCTCTCGTTGCTTCAAGCATTGGTTTTTCAATATATTAAAATTACATATATATAAGTTTAATTTTGTTATAAAATTATAACAATAAATATTACATAATAAAAATTTCTTTATCGCGCATGAGAGTGTCAATTTTTCGCGTATTTATTATTATAATGTTTAATAAATTTATGTTTGATAAATTTAAATATTTTTTATATTTATAAAATTGAGAGAAATCAATAGATATAATGCATAGTATGTGCAATATTACTGTTCCAATTAATCAAATATCTGTAAGTAATAAACATTATTTAAAGCAAATAATTGCTATTTGTATAAACTAATGCAATTTGTGTACTAACGTTTTTAAAAATTAAAATTAATTTAAAATTATAAATTTATTTAATCTATATCACAATTACTACGTAAAATATATCGGAAACTGTTCCGTCCGTTTAACAACGAAACTCGAGCTTACACAATATGAATTTGTCACATAGGTTTTGACAGCTGTCAAATCACGTCTTGATTTTGCATTTCTTATATTTATTTTTTTATCACACTCCGAACGAAGTTTTTGATATATTTTACAGGTGTGCTTTGTCAAACAAATCTCTTGACTTCTCGCTAAACACTTGTATTCGCGCACGAAAGTGCACGAAACTTTCGGTATGTTTTCAGGCCGCTTCGTGTGGCTGAGTCTGTTTTGTGCTTGCACTTTTTTTGCATTTTGTTTCGTTTTTCTTTTCTTACCAAAATATGAACATACATCTATCTCATTCTAAATGCAAAAGGTGTGTGCAAGCAGTGCGAAAGATGTAATGCTTTCCACGTCTGTTCTTATGATGATCAATGTCGCTGCTGTCAAATCAGACTTAACGTTTAGATATCGAAGTCTTAAAACTCGAGAACACTGCCGCGTTTTTTGTGAAAAGTGCGAAGAAAATAAAGTTAATTAAATATTTATGAATTTATCTTTCCTATTTGTGTATTATTAAAATGAGGATAAAATTGCAATCGTAATTGAAAATGTGATTACATTTAATTTCCACTCTATCAAAATTTTGACGCTTTGCTCAGAGATATTAATCCAGTTGTTTAAACAGAAGTTATAGATAGACAACCATAGAGTTCTAGGCTGAAGTTCGATTTATGTATATAAATGAACGTGATAATTGGCAAGAACACTTTAATATCACAAGTGACACTTTCATTTCAGTGGTGAATGTATTTTGTACGCGAGTACGAAGAGCACTAACTTATACTTGTTGTGGTAACGCAATTTTCAGCGAATAAAGATCGCTCATGAAATTAGCGTGAAGTAGTAAATTGAATTAACTAACCGCGTCGCGTCGGTGCGCGGCGCTGCTAAAATGTAATTAAACTCTTGACGATTGCAGCACGCCTTGCGATTATGAAAACTCCATTGAATAAGCGTGCCTGGGAAAGACATCCCCGGTCGAAGTGCATTCGAAAATATTTCAAAAGTCATACGATATAGAAAATAAGTTTCATATGATATATTTCACAAGCCATTTGTATTACGTTCTTTCAGAACGTGCGGCGGCGGAATTTCGCGACAACAACGTCGATGCAGGCGTAAACTGTGCAAGGGAAGACTCTGGACTATCAAATATAAAATCTGCAACCCGGAGGTAAGTAGTTCTAACCATCTCTCGCTTCTCTGTATTTTAAATATATCTTACAAACTCTCGAATATCGTTTCCATTTTGCATGTATACATACAAATTTTTGATACAATGAATTTGTTATGCACCGTGTTTTAAATTGTGTATAAAAAGTAATTTAACTTGATTGTTGATATAGCAACTTTTCCGAGAGAGAAAGAGAGAGAGAGAGAGAGAAAATATTATGAATTTTTTATATAAAAAATTTGTCCACTTATTTTTTATTTAAAATTATGCGACACATTTAGGTACACTGAAGTGTATATTTAAATACGTATATAAATTCACAATTTTGACCAATCTTGTGTATTAATCATGCGTTTAATCATATTACGCGTTAAACACAGTGACATCGCTATTTTCACACACTCTCTCTCGTTGCGCGAATGATTTAAAAATATCGGCGCAAAGCCAATATTGCATCTGCAATAACATGACTAGTAATAATGCAAACGAATTGCAACGTTCTGCGAAATTAAATGGCATTTATTGCCGCAAATCGTTCTTAAATATTTCAATTTGCGTTTGTAATTTGTCGATGCGCCTGCATCAATATTATGTCAACCGAGATGTAAATTGGATACATGATGAATTCGATATTGACGCACAGTGGCCAACAGTATTTCTCGTATGTAAGCACGTTTCTGCGCCGCGGCCGCGGCCAATACGCACGCTCTGCAGTTATCCGGGCTCACCCTCCCTTCCTCTGGACAGGGATGCAAGTGATCCGACCTACATTCATATCTGGGGCAAGTGTTACATAGGATGTGGCTATATGTCAAACAGAATCGTCTCGATATACCTTCTGCGTGTCGATTGTTGTCGATCAAGTTGCGTTTTATTCAAAACGCCCATATTCTTTAACTTTTAATTATTTTAATTTTACCCGTAGAGTATGCACTATTAAAAATAATAGAATTTATTATACATATATAAGTATATATACCACAAAATAACATATAAGTGTTTTTTTTTTTTTTTTTTTTAACTACAAAATTTTCTGTACGCGGCACAAAGCGAAATAGATTTATACCTTTGTACAGTATCGATGTACAAATTCGAAAAATTCAACCGGTAGAAAAGTTTTATCAAAAAAACAAAAACAAGGAAAAAACCAATCGTTCTAAAATTCTAATTGGATAACGTATTCAACAAAAGTAAGCCGCTACTTTTCTGGCTGATTAAGAACGTTTGTCGCGCTAATGCGACGACGCTCGACTCAAATTGACGTCGTTAACCATCGCGTTTCAACATATAACGGGCGCAGATCTCTCTCGCGAGGGATAGAAAAAGAATGAAAGAAAAAGAGAGGGAGGAAGGAAGGGGAGATTGTATTCCGAGTTTCTGTAAAATCGTAAAAGTGCAAAGCACTCATCGGTCCCAGATGAGAAACGCCTTTGTCGACGAGCGGTCGCGCGACCGATGCGACGTGACATTTTGCCCGCGGGGCCGATATTCACTTGCGCTTGTTCCGCGCAAGAAAGCGCATTCGATTATGTTACATACATGCGCTTGCATGCAGCAAAGGGTATCGACTAACATCTACAAAGCAACGTCGAGGTTTTAGCAAGACGTCTTGCGTTTTCATTTTTTTTTTTTTTTCACTCGCGCTCCACCTTCGCATTCGTGACACACAGTGTCTTTTTCATTTAACCGGGCCAAAACGCTTTATTGTCCCTTGCCGACGGTGGAGACTGTGGAACTTTTCGCTCGCAAACTTACGAGGAACGTACTGAGGAAAGTGCGAAGGTTCTTCGTATATAGCGCGAGTATGTAAACACACTACTACACTTTTACCGTTGTGAACTACTCTTTCGTTTTATTTATTTTTGTTTTCTTGCTTTAGTTTGATTCGCTACGAAAAAAAGTGACGGGAAAAAAAAGGATATTTAATGAATTTTTTTACTGAATCCTGCCGCGAAAGTGACAGAAGGTCGGAGGAAAAATGTGCTATAGTCCAGGCTCGTCAGGTATTCCATTCGCGCGATAAAAGCCAACGAGAGTAGGTTTGAGTATATATCCCGCGAAATATTCCTGCGGCTTGTTGCATTAATCTTCAGGATTATCTCGACGAAATGTGATAGCCTCTCCCGTAATTTTCTGACCTCCTACACACACTTTCTGGATTTTCTCCTATATACGCGATAATATAACAAAGCGTAATATACCTACGTTCTCGGATATATAATATATTGTCAATTTTTTTATTATTATTAATTTTTTATCAATAGTGCGATAATTAATCTTTATGCGCTAATAAACATTATAAATGAAGAGATGTTATAATTTTCTCGTTTTTTTATACATATATTTTTTTCACGTATATCGAGCGAGAAAAAATCGGAATTTGCCAGATATTTCCCATGTATTTTCTGAAATTTGTTGCATTGTTTCGCACGTCAAAATGACGTGGATTTTGTTCCATCCATGGGACATCTCTCATTCAGGCTGATGGACAATTTTCCAGGGTGAGCGGTAAGTGCTGCCTCGCTTCTGTGCTTTTTATGATGTCACATCCAATCGACAGCTGTGATTGGTCAATAGCGCGCGATTTTCTGTGTAAATGACCGACCGTGATCCCAACAATTCCGATATTATCCGGTGTCTTGCAGCTATTGCTATTGGAGAGAAAAAGAATTGATTTATCGTTATCAGTTCGCGCGCACGCGCGCGCATAGTAGCGTCAATCAGAATGGAAAATGAAGTGTAAACGCAATTATATATATTACCACGTACATTTTAAACTTTGTTTGACTTTGCCGTTTGCATCACGATCACAATGCGGTTATATTTGCATTAACAGTTGCGATTCTAAATAGGTACATCCGGTAATTTATTATTCGTCGACAAAGCGGAGCATTATTTTACATCGGTCGTGAGATTCTGTTCCATCACAGACAAGCCGGAAAACTCGACAGTCCATGACTCGATTTCGTCAAACAAATGGAACAAATCTTTTTCGAGAGATTTATGTAAAGCGATCGAGAGTTAGCGACGTTAAAATATTTAATTGTTCTACTCGATTTAGAGGTCGTTTCTCGTACAATAACGATTCTTCGGTGAAGTCTAAGACAATAATTCAAGAACGTATATTGTACATTTTAAGAGATTCAAGCGAAAGAAATTTACGTCCATAGAATACTTTTCCGTCGTCCCCGTTTTTCCTCTATTTTTTTCGCCGCTTCTTTCATTTTCTCCACATCTCGCGCGTACAGCAATAAAAAAAAAAAGTTATGTGTACACGCTAGCGCGCATACAAATATGATTTTAAAGAATCACTTATATCTACTTTTATAAAGAGCACTACATTTACAATTTTTCGCGTTGTTCCGTTATGTGGGTTTGTCATCAATTTTCGACAGAGTTTTGTTCGCGCGATAATAAAACTGCCGCCGGTTTAGTTTTTAATGTAATATGATTAATTTTGTCTCTCCCCGTGTGTATCGAAGCGAAGATGGAATTATATATAAGCGCACATATTTGACATTAAATACACTCTCTCTTTTGTGCGCTATTGAATAGAAAAAAAAAAAACTTTTTTCTTCACACAGCGTGACGTGACATTTAATATATAAAATTGAATGTAAAAAAATTGCGGCAAATTCGAAATCTGCGATCCAAACTATGTATTTTATTAGCGAACATTTTTTTAAAAATCGACTTTAACATATTTTACTTGCAATATAAATGATCAAAGAAATTTTATTGAAATTTTTTCTCTCTATCGCGCGCACAAGAGAAACACATTAATGTATAATGTGAGCAATGTGGCATCAAAAATTCTTTTCTGTCTGTTACATGTGTTTTATACATACGCGAAACGAGGGATATTAAATTATTATTTGCAAAATTCACATCTAGTAGGTTTTTTTTACACTGCGAATATTCTATTATTTTTTTTTTAAGTATAAAAAACGTTGGAAACACTCATAAAGAAGATAATCAGGCTTCCTCTGTTCCGTTCCTAGCGTTGATGCGATACATATTGCATATATGAGTACGTGTGAGATACGTATGAATACGGAAAAATGAAGAGAGACATTACTCACAACGAAATATCCTGAAATGACTTGACTACGTAACAGTGTGTGTGTGTGTGTAGTAAGTTCCGAAATAGAAACTTCTATATATTGTTTCGTCATTTACTGAATAGAAATCGCGTTTTAACGTGAACACAGCAAGCTAGCGTAAAAACCCTCCCTATTTTAGGACACTATGTATATCTTGTACATGTTTCCGTTCTTTATTATCGATTTGAAAATAGCAAGTATCTTCCTCTCGTCTGTATGAAAAACGTATCAACTACGCGGCGCGTCACCAGTCGAACTAAATAAAAAGCTACCGGAAATCGTAGAGAATTCCTCGAGAATTTGAAATTGCATTGTGAAAGTAAAGCAACTTCACAACGAGAAGTTTAGCAACTCAGATGTTTGGTTTGCGAGTCCTCAAATCGACGGAAATATCGATGACATCTATTATGGAAAACTGTCCGCATTGTTGTGCGGATGTAAATAGAACTGCGATTAGAGAGAACTTGCAATTTGTGTAAGTGCCATTTGTGTGTTGCCGCTTCGCGTCCGTCGGCTTGTTTACGAAGATATTATATTTGCATACGGAGTTGGCGCCGTCGTCAGAACTTTTATTGAACATTCTGTAATTGCAGTTTTACAAGGCTATTAATATCGCGTTTGCGAGCAAGCAGGCCAATGATGAATCCTGTTGCGGCGCCGCGGAGATAAATGGAACTTTCTTGCGAAAGCTAAATACGCGCGCCGGACTCGTGCATAATGCATTACTTGCAATTTCGATGCGCAAGTAATTGCGAACGACAGGATTTAGGTGAATTATTATTCCTGATAGCCGCGCTATGGAAGCTATCGAAGACAGAGGCGAGTGTGTGTTTCGGCGACATTTAACCGATTCGCATCGGGATCGCGCGGATCACATCATTTTTGTGATCATCACAAATCAAACAAAAATATTATTAATATTTGTGACGTAAAAAATCGATCTTTCGATAAGAATACTTGTGTATTTCAATTTATCCTTTATCGAAGAGCAAATATGCACGTAGCAAAATACACACTATCATCACAAATAATCACGACACGGTAGCTAAAAGACAAATGTTATCGGTCGTAACTAATTGCAGATCGGGAATGGATACTCGTTTCTTTTTCGAACACATCGGCGGTATCGAACTCGTTAATTTGTCGCGCAAAGCCGTTCTCGAAAATATCGAAGCCCCGCCGTTAGTTACCTCTGCTGCGTTTTATTTATCTCGGAAGTTGAACGATACACACAGTCGGACGTTGGATATTGAATTACATGTGACTGACATGTCCCGGTGGCACGACAATTCTGACACTCACCGTTCACTGCAGTTTGTGATGCATGCACCGCGCTGCGACAAGCATGTGGCACGACCAAATAGTTCCCTTTTAGGGCCGTGGTGTGTAATTCGCTATACTATATACGCGGTTACGTGACCTGACAATTCGAGAAAAAATAACGATTTCACAGAGGGATGACGTGTTCCGAGATAATTAACGGATTGCGTTGCGTTTATTCTAGCGGACACTAGGCGAAAAAAATTTTGATACGATCAAATGCGTCGTTTTAAGTGTATCTCCAGTTTATTGATTGAATACGCGTAAGAGAGATGCGTAAAACATTGAGAGATTGTTGACAAAAATAATTTAGAGTTTGAAGAATCGCAATTAAGTCGTATCACAGTAATTTGCCGCGCGCGTCTCGGCTGACCGCGAGCAAAAAAATGCAAAATGCAAACGCGACGAATTGCGATACTCCGGAGGAAAGTTTATCAGCTCCGGATGCTATTTGCGCGAATTATACCAGCAGCTAAGTCCGATGATAACGCGACCGCGCTGCTGGCAGAATCACGGCGGATGAAATGACGGAAGAAAAGAGAGCACAACATCATTAGCATAACGAAACGGAGAGGCGTGCACTGAATTTAGATTTCAGTCTTCCAACTGTCATCCTCCTTCCACTTTTTACCTTGTCGGTTTCTCCCCTTTTCTGAACTCGCTTTGTCTCGCCCTGCACACCGGTCTCGCCGGTTCTCTCGATGTGCTTTGTTAACTTAACGCGCGTAATGACACAGTGTGTATCTCACCGAGATTATGTATTCCGCATTTTACTGGCGACGAAAATAGAGAAAATTCATTTGCGCAAGCGAAACGAAAATCCCGCCGTCGTCGACGCCGCGATGCGATAACGCGCGGCGAGAGATTCGCGCCGTCGTCGGTTCCTGGTCGATAAAACGGGTGGTGATGATTAAAAGTAATTTAGGCTTTCTCGAAATTTTATTGTGAATAAAAAAAAGATATTAAATTATAACGAGACACATATACGTTTGTATCTTATTTTAAATCTTCTACTTTCCCAAAATGTTATCGAGAAGAAATATTAGATGATTGAATATTACTTATGTTTAATGGTCTTTTGTGTGAGAAATAAATTTTAAAGGTTCGTTGTATAAATATGCATGTAACGCGTCGTGAACTAACATCATAAGTTAGGCAAGTTTTCATGACCAGGATGTGTACAAAGCAATGGGAATAAACTCGCGCAATTTACACGTTTTATTCATGAAATATAATTCCGTTTCTCGGTACATGTTACTGCGCGTTACGTGCTAAGCATGCTTCGTGATTTCTTTTCTTTCTTTCTTTTTTTTTTTTTTTTTTTTACGATAAAAACCGACACGCAGCTCGCACAATATTTTGGCTTGAAAAGACTTTCAAGCCATAAAATCATGTAAACGCATAATTTGTTAATTTACGCACAATGCACGTATCTTTGCAGTATCAGGTATTAACGCGTGAATAATTTATTCGTCAATTGTTTCGTATAGTAACAATATTTACTGGCTTTATTATAATGACACACAGGCTCGAACTTGGCGCCGAGTTGTCGATAATAATAAATTGCGATAAACATATTGATCCACGCGACCGATCATAATTAACGACGTAATCGTGTCAACATTCCATTTTCATCTCGTGTTTTACTTCATTCATCTTGATGGAAATCCAGTTGTGAAATTCTGGTTTATGCCGAGATTACGTTTTAGCAACGCGAAAACGCGCGATATCCTTTTATTTCTATTTTTGTACCGCAAAATTGATGTTTGGCAGCGAGAATTCACATGTAGATACTAACACGCGCGATTTCAGAATAGGTGTGTTGTAGCTCGAATCCAGAACTATCAAGAGAAATCCGGGACGTATAATCGTAATTGATGGATGTGTTCGTTATATAAATGAAACTAACTGAAGCGAACGAATCAAACAGAGCAAATCCATCATACTGTCTATATATGTATAGAATTTTCTATTTTATATAAAACAAAAAAAAAACACGCGTTGTGCATATCGCCACAAGTACGAGGTGTATGTACACACACACACACACACACACACATATCACATATATAGGTGTGTGTACAATAAGACGGTATATCTGCTTGGCAAAATATCCGCTTGATAATAACGATAGTTGCGCAAACAATAAAGAGACGGAAGTGCGATCTGCACAAGACGAGGCTATAAAAGTGTAACGCCCGGACTGGCGCTGACATTCAGCTCGTGGCGTCGTCATCGCGCGCTCCGCTTCGTTGTGACGATATGAAATTGTTGCCAAATCCACCATGCTCTCACATTCCGGAGTGTATAGTGAAACGAAGCAGAAATATATTTATATACGAGTATATACGCAGTATAGAAAACTCGAATATAAAACAAATGGAAAGAGCTTGTAGTTGTGATTCAAGAAAACGGCCATTAGACATTTATTTTGAAACGAGATATCTTTGTTCCTGTAGATAAATTTAAATTTTTGGAGCAAATTTTCGATGTTGTGTGTATATATGTAACACAGTTTGCTTATATTTTATTCGAAACATTTGCCGCTACGGATTTGAACTCACGGCAACATAGCCAACGGTCGATTAAGTTTTCAGATATATTTGTGCACAATTTCAGGGATAAAACGGCAATAATTTTGTACGTATGTAAATTTGATGATTCGCACAGTGAACATTGCGCTTATAATAGTTTTAAAATTGATCTCAATACATAAAACATTGGCATGAAATTAACAACGTGCAAGACATACAATACTTTTATTTTGATCTAAAGAGTGAATGTTTTTTTAGAATACATGATTTCCAAAATTTAATAATATCAATATTTTCGTAAACATTGAAAGTCAAGTGTGAACTGGCTTATAAAAAACAATACAGAAAAATTTAAATACTTATTTTTAGCACAGAGAGGATTTTAGTTATATATATTTATTTAAAAAAATGATATATATAAATATGTATATATATTGCTCTTGTGATAGAAATAAAAAGATATATTTAAAATCGATATAGTCCTCGATTTATAAATTATAACTATAGATAGTATAGATTAATTAATATTTATTTACTTAGAAATACATGCAAATATTTATAATATCAACGCTGTTCCACCATGAATTTGACTAAATTGCTTCCAGGTAAATACATATATGTACATATATACATATATTCAAAAGACAGTTGTTATCGAAATTATACAACAATTGTAAATACGCTACGTTAAATGGAATTTGAGACAAGCCTACATTTCGTGGAATATGCTTTTCGAAAATTAATTGGATATACAGTGCTAACATCCTGATGAAATGTATTATTAATCAGACGAATACATCATCACAGACGTTTCTCTCTCTCGACTCTCGAAACTCTTACGACTTCGCCTGTCCGTAGGGCAATTTGTAACTGTCTGCTATTGTGCCTGTGCTGTGAAATTGCTAATAGCGTGTTACGGAGATGCGAGATTTGTGACGATCGTTACAATACAAAGCATCTAAGTATCATTTCTCTCCCTTCACTCTCACTCTAGTTTACTTCTCAACAAATTCTAATTATTATATATACACGAAATTTTTCCGTGATAACATAGTCTTGATTGATAACAATCGAACGGCGGAACTATTTCTTATTTTAAATTTAATATCAAAAAGAAAAAGAATTTAATTAAAACTTGGAAAATTTTTTAAATTATTATTAAAAAGCGTGTAATATTTTTAGTATGTATAATATATATGCGTAAAACTTTAAACAAGTCAAATTTTCGCATATGCACCAGGTCCGCACCAGCATTTTTATTGAAAACATATTTATTATTCAACTAATACGAAAATGCATTCCACCATCCACGTGCAACGCGCCGCGTTTCCGCTTGTCAAAGAACAGTGGATGCGTACAATATGCGTGCGCATTATACTGATGCTCGCTGGAAGGTCATGTGCTGTCAGTGGATAATGACAACCTGTGCATGAAACTAGGTCAAATTCGATGTGAGATCGACTAGACTAATTAGCAGCGCAGCTATATAATGCTTAACGCATTGTAAATCCGGATTGTAAATTGCATTGCGCGTATATAGATGAGACCTGCTGCATGATTACAAGAGTGATAGCGTTGCGTGATAATGGTGTATTATATATATATTGTAAATATATACATCGATAGTAAACCGGAACGCATCAAATGCGCACAAATATTGGCAAACTGAGAGTGAATTTAATTGGGAATTGGTACTTTCGCTTTGTACATTTAACTTTTACATCAAGTGAAATGGGCGACATTTTGCTCTTGCTTTGAAATTACAAAAAAAAAAAAAAAAAAAAAAGAAATACGCATGTGGGGCGAGGAAGTGATATAAAAGGGAAAAGGTCGCGTCGGAAGGGGGTTGTGACAAAACTCGATGCACTTTTGGCTCGTATCAACAAAGGGCTGTGTGTTACATTCCGCGCCGATAATCATATTTACGGTCGATGGAACGCGTGTCAGTGCGTGCGCGACGCATGCACCCCATACGCATTATGTAACAATTACGTCACACGAAAGGCCTCTATCAGATGCTCGCGTCTAACGAAGAGGACCGCGCGAAATCAGGGCAAATTTGACGAAACCGTGAGATGATTACGACGCGGTTGACGCCGGAGTTACACATCGTCGCGTTGCAACAAGCTATATACCGTGAATAATCCCTAAATCCACGACGTGAGTGGTATTGCTAACGAAGCGGCAATTCAATATCAACGCGCGCGACTACCCAGCAAATTCGTCGTGAAAAAAGAAAAAAAATCGAGCATACTATCATCTCGACCGCGCTAATTAATTATGTTTTTTTGATGTTTTATTGATTCTTATTCTGAAATTGTTTTTTTTTTTTTTTTAAAGAAGAATCAGCTTTGCTCGAGTGTCCATAATTTTGTAAGTACCTTTAAAACTGTTTTTTAATTTTATTTTTCACAGAGAGAGTTGTGCGGTTAAAAGTTTTATTGTTTCTCGTTTGTTTAGTTTAAATGAAAAACGCATTTTTTACAATAGTATAAATAAATAAACAACAACGAGTTTTTCTCGCTAGTTGGAAACCGAAATTGCGAACTTATTCAGTCAACAAAAGACGAGGGTAAAAAATCCCGAACAGAGAATCAGATTACATTCGAAACTATTACAACGTAATTCGAAGTAAAGTTGAATGTATTTGCGCTGCGGTAGCTGAATACTCGCGGAAATAGGTGGATCAAGGTGAAATTTAGGTCTTGCGGATTAAAACTCTGCAAACATCCGAAAGCGTACTCAAAGAACTCGTGTGCTGTAACATCGACGATTTCAGTTATCCGAATGACCTGTGCTGTTTGGATTATCTGGATCGTTTCATTAAGCGAGATCGTAAACGAGAGAGAGAGAGAAAGAGAAAGAAAGAAAGAGAGAGAGAGGCGGCTACATCTAAATCGAGTAAACCTTTATTATTCTTGTTGATTTTCTATTTGCGGTTTGAATGTATGAATTTACAAACATCATAAAACGACACTATTTAATAGATGTTACAAATTTTTAAGCACGTGAAAGCTTCCAATTAGGTAGTAGTCAAACTAATTACCAAGTTTAAAAATATATTTGTACGTACATCCAGCACGTTAGCTCGTATTGACCTTGAATTATTTGCTAGATATTAGAAATCTATTCGAACAGATGCTAAATATTCGTTTCGCACAAGTTGAAATATTGTATTTCTACGTTCAAAGTAAGCAGTTTAATGAGTGTAAGAATAGCAAACGGAAGCAGCAGTTTTGTTATAATTAGTTCTACCAACGTCGTCACATTCGGTCAGAGAATCGAATCATTGGAGAATATCCTGTTCGAGAGATATCGTATATATAGTCGGAGGTACCACTTGGTACGTGGTATCGGAAATGTTGAAGATCGGTCTATTACATTTTGATCGATAGCATTTCTCATTCGATGAAATTACACAATACCGTAAACATGTTTCTCGTTGTCAGATCAAGTCTTTCTGACATTCCCGTTTTATTGTGTTACAAGAAAATACGGACACTTTATTATTTTTATATGTTATATTTTTACTAATATTATTTTACACAAGCCAGGATGTATGTGTGTTCTGCTTTTTCATGCGCGTAGCGCATTTAATCGATTAAATTCAACCTCGAGAAACAAAATTCCGGGGGTGACAGGTGTAGCTTAGGTGTGATCGTGGGATCCGCAAGCACGGCTTGTCCGCTGTTTGAAAAGCGGGCGCGCCTCGGGCTCCATTTGACTGCATTGACGATTCGCGCGGTGTAGTTTATCGGGAGGCGGCAGGGGTAAGTTTCCTCCAGTGCACGCGGCGGTGTGAAACTTTCGTCGAGTAATCCGTTACGAAAGTTATCGGGCGTAACGTGCACGGAATTTCCGTAAATACGGATAATCGAGAAACGTGCCGGCTACCTACGCTGTGTTTCTCTTTCTCCTCTCGGTACTTCGCGACGGGGGTGCAACCGCATATCGAGTCGCTCGAAATAAAATTTCACGGGACGTTTGTCCGCGCGCGAATCTGATCGGCATTTCGTTGAGAAAGGGAAGGAAGGACTTAAAGTGAAACGTGTCGCGGAAAATCGGGTTAATGGGAAAAATCGAGAAGCGGTGCGAAGTGTCAAACTTGATTGGAATAGTTTCGAGAGAAGTTTTCTTATATCTTTGTGTATACACCGATTTTGCCGTTACACTGTAGCCGCGAGAGAAAATCCTTTTTCCGCGTTATTGTAACACTTAGGGTATGTGTATTATTTTTAAAATAAAGGAGAAAGAAAAGGAATAAGAAAGTTTAATGCGAAAAGATAATTTCACTGCGCAAAAATACACGTGTTAACGAGAAAATGCGTAATTTTGTTACGATAACACAGACAACAATTCGCGCGGATAAATGTGAATAATATTAGCATTAAGGAATCTATCAAAACAAAGTGTCTTCCTGTTCTTGCGCGATTATTTTCCCGCTTCAACGTTGTAATTCAGCGCATAAGCATACTTTTAATTAAAGACCACTGTGCTAGGGCATCGCGCGCGCATTGTATCTCGTAAAATACTATTCCCTTGTGAAACGGAGAACAGCCGCGCCGTTTCTAGACACGTTTCAGGATGTTATTTTCGCAAGCATTTCGCTCGCGACCTCCTCGAGCCTCCTGTACTTCCGGTGCTTTCTCGTCCTTAGCGGAACCCTCTTCGGCGAAAAAGACCAGCGTGTGTTATCGTAACTGTCGACGCGCTAAAGAAAAAGCTACGTTGTGTTTTCCTTTATTCCACCCACAAGAGGACGTCACTTTATGAAAAGATGAGGAAAATGGCGTTTATGGTGTTTTTTTTTTTGCACGTGTTCCTTCTTCGGGTCGCCGACTATACACCATAGAGTTGCATCTCTGCGGCCTCTTTTCTTTATTTTCACAGCGAAACGCAGCCTCAATGAGAAACTATTCACACGGGCTATTTTAGCGGAACGCGACGAATGGGCTTCTTTCAAAGTCTAACAACGGCCAAAAATGGCCGGAACAGAGGCACGGCCTCGGATTCGCCAACGGCGGCGTATCAAGCGCATGAACCCGCATTGTGTGTTTAGCACAGAATGCGGTTTAGACAAATTTACGCGTTTTTAATGATCTCTGAAATGAATGGATTTAATTTGACAAAGAAATAAGAAATTGTATCAAAGAGTAAATTCTTTGGTTGTTGAGAAAATTTTATTCAGGAAATTAATTATCGCGAATTTCTGTTTGCAGTAATCAGATGCCGAATATTATGGGTCTGTTTGTTTAAAAATAAAAAATGGCCTTATTATGCAGCACGCGTATTTTCATCTTTTGCATTATTAATAATCTCACTTATCTTTATTGCAATCGTCATTTGTTATTATCGCTGAATAAATGAATATAGGGATAAATTAAAATTGATGTGTGTACGCTTCTATGTGTATACGCTTCTCAGAATAATTGTACAGCAGTGCAATGAAAACTGCGTACGAGAGGGCGTTGTAGAGTACAGCGTGTATTTAATTGCGGTTAAACGAATGCATTTCCATTAGAACAAATGAAAAGTTTGGCAAAATGCGTATAATATTAAGTTGTTATTAAATACTAGAAGTATTATTTGAATCAGGAAGAGTAAACGCGGGTTTTTGAAAATGTATGTAACAATTTTATATTAATTTAATTTTTTTTTAATTTTTAAGAAAATTTATTAATTAAAAAAAAGTTTCTTCGAGATGAGTTTATGATCTACACAATTAATTAATATAATGCGAATGCAAATTTGAGCGAAAATAAATATCAACAGCCGCGCAATTTGCATCGAAATATTAAACTTATTTTACGTAACAACATTTACGTCGTTAAAAATGTATTCACAGGCAATTTTGGTGTTATCTACGTAACGTTGTGTGACCTGCATAAATGTATTAAAAATAGTCGAATAAAAACTGATGAAGGAAGATAGAAATCAGAGAGAGAAAGAGAAAGCGCTTGTACCTGTATAGTTATAAACTTTTCAATAAATTAAATATTTATATCTTGTTTTGTATTATTTTCTGCGCAATGTTTTTTGCAGATTATAATATTAATAAAAATATACGACAATCGTATGCCGCAAAAATAACATGGCACGTGGATCGAGGAGTGGATCCGTTCGTGGATTTCCGTTTTACGCGATTTTTATTCACTGGGAATCAGAAAAAAATTCAGGGAAATATAATTTAATAAATATTCATGAACTATATTTGAATTACCAAACGCTGACTTCATATAAAACGAACAAGGACGGAATGCTGCGTGCAAGTTTATACACGGTTTATCGGCGCGTCGATAAATTGGTATTTTGTAAACACCAGAAAATAGATAATAAAATTTGTATAACCGTGCGCAACGCTCTGTGCATTCTTGAGTTTCAAAAAAATCTATGCAAAATATTGCTTGCGTATTACAATATTTTACAATATTTTATTAACCTCTCAGTTTTCTTCTAAATAAGAGAATAATACGAGCATTTCATATTTTTCGTAGATGCTCTTGAAAAATTACAAGTTTTTTGCCGCGTAGAGATGAATAATGGATGACGAATTAACAAGCTGTCATTTGTTATTCAGATATCAATACGATTCGAATGGAATAAATTTTCTCAAAATTTAGGTTGCGATATATATATATGTGTGTTAATCACGCAATGTCTTTGCTCTTATTGTTAGCCTCTCCTCTTCTTAGCCTCGTACTCGCCAGTTTAAGGAGAGAGAAGCAAACTGTCGCGTAAAAGGTATTATTCATTGTTCCCTCGAAGTGCGCGGGGTTTCCTAATCGGCTGAAACGTCTGGCAAATGCCCCATGGGTATCTCATCGGCGCAAGAGTGTTAGATGTAGAAACGCTTTTGCGTAATGAGTAGTTGAGATTCCTTGTTAAGGAGCCCCCGAAACTCTGCACTGCGGCTTTCGTGCGGTTCCCAACAGGTTTCGACGTTTCGCATAGTTTCTTCCTGCAGTTCTGCTTTGTTGTCGATCTTACGGAAAAGCACATCCTCTGTACGTTCGATGCACTACTCTCTGTAGAATACGTCGATTAGAACGTACACATTAGTTTAAGAAGTCAAAGCGTCTTTGCTTTTTCAAAGTTTAAAACGTAATTTTGTTTGTTTAAAGTAATTAGTAATTAGTGATGCTTTGATTAAAAGTTGTTACTTTATTCTTAAAAAGAGCCGCATTGCATTATTTAAAATATTGTACCATACTCTGAGAGAAAAAATATTTAATAAAAATATTTGTATATACTACAAAAGTCAAGAACAAACAAATAAAAACTTACACTACTTGATTACCGCTCCTCGAAGGTTTGATTAATAAGATAAAACCTATAAATAAAACCTATTTTCTTGGTGACTTGAAAAAAAAACAATGAATACAAATTCAAACTGAAATTTGAAATAACAAGAATTAAAATTCAGTTTATTCAGTTTATTCAGTTTATTC
>QVOB01025264.1:0-14123 GCA_014839585.1 Pseudomyrmex concolor
TGTGTGTGTGTGTGTACGTACGATATTGATATTGCGGCTACGCGTAAGGTGGTGGAAACCGGAGGGCGTATAAACTCTAATAAAGCAGTGCCACGGTTTTTCCGCGCGGTAATTAAATAAATTCCGCAGTCACCATAAATACTGCAGAAAGTATCCGAGTATTCACTGCGCGCGGGGCTTTTTTTCACGGTGGTTTTTCCCCACCGCGTGGTTGTCCGGTTGATATTACCTGTGGCACGCGCGAGGACGCAGTAAATAGACAGTAAGGCGGAAAACTCACCGTAATTCACGAGGTAAGAGAGAGAAACAGCGACGGTGGCGATGAAACGAGGAGGCGACGCGACACAACGGTGGAAAACTGCTCCGCGTCAGACGTAAGACGAGATTTCCGAATGAAAATAGAATATAGAAGATGCGCTTTATTTTATATTATACGCCAAGTTTTATGTTCTTTAATCTGCCCGACGTTTCTTCGCGAAGCAGAAGATCGTTTTATTTCGCGGTGCGGCGCACACGCGCGCGTTTAAGATCCTCTCGTAAATAATGCAGCTAAAGCGGAAGAAAGAATCAGATTCTACATGCAAAGAACGAAACAATACACAAATGTGTGTACATGAAATATACATTAAAAATATATTGAATATATCTATAAATTAAATATATATTTTTTCTTACTTCAAACAAAAAATTTGTAATTATATATTATATATATATTATAAAATTTATAATTATAATATTAATAGTAACATCATCTATACTCGCGCGTGTCTGATGTTAATGAAAAGTATTACTTACTACTTCATAATTTTGTTTTTTTTTCTTTCATCCTCTTACCGAATTCGATTCGCGTTCATCCTTCCAGATAATATCGTGCATCACTCAAGCCCATATTGAACGTCTCGCGCGGAAATTTTTCCGCGTTCAGAATACTTTATCATAACGCACGCGACTTTATGTGACCGTCCGCGAATTATTATCCGTGACGATTTTCGGCTGTCATAAACCGGGCCTGATCGATCGCGCGCACGCACGCCGAGAGAGAGAGAGTGTGTGTGAGGTGACGGCGATGTATAAAACACATTTGACTTCTCTCGGATATACTCCTATAACCCGGTTCTCTCTGCCTTCAAGCGCAGCAACACTGCCGCCCATTGAATGCATTTCAACTGCACACACGCGCGTTTCCACGCAAGAGACGTAACATTTCCCGATCTGAGTATAAACGCATTTTCCCCCTGGAGTCTCTTACAGAGATTAAAATCGATTCCGCAGACGGAAAGGAGGAAGATGCCGCGCCAAACGCGATTTGAGAAAGAACCATCGCCTGATTAAAAAAATTGGCCGTCCTCCTCGCACCGAGGGTGTCACGTACCACCGGAGCTGACTCGCGTCGCGATCGTTTTTTGGTCCTTTTAATCGAGCGGATGAAATTCCTTCCAAGATAAAAGATAATTGCAAAAAGTCTCTCTCGCAATGCGCGAAGAACAAAACCAAACGACGTTACGTTCCGACGAGTCGGTATCTTGCACCGCGCGAATAAGCGGCGCGCGAATGTAATGAATTAACATCGCGATGATGCAACCCCTGTGTTGTCTCACCGCTTCGATAAAACTTATAAAAGACAATATTAATCTTATACATAAATTTTAAATATCTAATGTAATAAAGTTCTTAACATAATTTTTTAATTAAAGACATCTTTGTTTCACATTTTGTGCATTACGTTTTGCTATATCGACTGCACTTTCGCAGTAAAAGTGTTTTCCGTCTGGGAAGTTGCAGCCAGTAGAGCAACGCAAATCGAGCGAACGGCGCGGCGAAATTCTGCAGCAAAAGTTCCCGGGGAGGGAAAGGGTAGTCGAAAGGCAAGAAAAGCTCGAAGCGCATCGACCGCACTTCCGCGCGAGCATTTGATGCTTGAAAACAGGCGCCACGGCGTCTAGACCGCCCCGCCAACGAAATAGCCCCGCGCGCAACCCATCGGGGGTTGGTTTCCGCTCCCGGAAACTGCCGCGGCGCGTATCCCATTTTTGCGGTGTGGAGAGAGAGAAACAAACACGGATATTCGAATATTCGTTGGGCCAGAAAAAAATAACGAGCGAAACGAGCTTGACGTGACGCGTACATACGTCGAACGTATAAAAGTCTGACGCAAAAATCGCGCGGCTCAAAGCCGCGCGCAAAACAATAGGATCGTGGGACTTTTGTTTGGCAAAACCTGTTCTCTACGAGAAAATTATATTTGCGATCTTCATCACACGAAAAACATTGTGACGAAAAAAATAAATCATTTGCAAGAGCGGGCGAAACACACACATACGCGGTAATTGCAGAAGTTTTTGTTCTCGCGGTTCACGTGAGAAGAGAAAACGCGTCGGCGAAAAATCCCAGCGTAATCAGATTGAAAAAAATATTTTTTTTAAAAAGTTTTCCCCGGTTACGTAATGTATGTGAATCGATCTCTCCGACAGAGCAGAATTTAATTTATCTGGTGGAAGAGCGTGAAATTCCGCGATAGCCGATTATAAGCTAATCGATATGATTCTGTTGAAGCTGATATACAGCTCGCAAGAAATGCTGACAAGATAAACAAATATCGCAAATCGCATCGTATCCATTATGACATATCGTACTTTCATTGATTTCCGAACAAAATAAATTGCCCGTAATTGCTCCGTGTCTCTGCGAGATCTTGCGCGCTTATTCAATTATATATCCGTCACAGCGTCCGACAATAATCTTCCTGCTTTTCACTCGCGCTTCCGTTCTCCATGTGTGTGGCAATGCAATCTCTCAGAATTCAACCTTTCTCTCTCTCTCTTTTTTTTCTCACTCTCCATGAGCGCGTGCTCGTTTAATACGAGAAGAAGCGATCTCTCGCTTTTTGCATTATCGAAAGTGGGCCAGAAGGTATGATAGCCGTTGAGTACCTGACTCTCGTAACTGGGCCAAATACAGGATGTAGAGATTAATTAGCCATTCCGCGCGTGGTCGTATGCAGCAGTTCACGAACTTAAGTCAATATATCGAGCTGTCACTGAACAACAACTCGGAAATATGTCCGTTAATATGTAACGATTTTGCTCGTAACATTGTTTTCTAGATTGTCGCGTAATTCGTTTCGCACAAGTTAATTTACCCTTTCCTCGTATTTTGCACATGAAAAAACACATTTGAAGGACGTTTTCAAGTTCTCAAATGTTCAGAAGATGTGTTTTGCACCTACTCTGCAACTTCGTCTTTTTTTTTTTGCGTACATATACATATATTTGTTATTTTATACGCGCGTCTCCGACATTTTCTGAAAAATAAATTAGCAGCGAGTATTATACTCACTATGCATAACGCGGCGCGCCCCACGGCATTAATCCTGCGTGGAAGATGCCACTTACTCGCAACAAGGCGTGAAATATATCTCCAGGACGCTGCAATTTTGCCGTCGGGAGAGAGAAAGAGAGAGAGAGAGAAAGAGATATAGAGAGAGAAAGGGAAACGCGACGCCTATAACAAGGAGAAACCGCGCGCAGATTTAACTCCCGCGCGTGTATCCCGTCGAATTGCCGCCGCGCATACTCCGAATAATAAAGTTTACATAATACTGTAACGAGCGTAATAACGGAGCGAACAACAACAATAACAGTGCAACCACAGAGATTATATAATCGGCCAATTGTATACCGAATAGTCTGGACTTGATTAGAGTCGGTGGTGAAAGTACTCGGTAACGGGGTTGCACAACGTCCGCCGCGACTGTATAACGTGTAGTTCTGATTGATTAATTAAAACTATATGTAAGATAATTAGCAACTTTTTAGCCGCCGGTTCGGTAGGACTGTTTTTCATAAAACAAACACGCCAGGAGTTAAAAATGTCAGAGGGTGAGACATGCGCACGTTGACAACCCTAATAAAGTCGTTACGTCTTTCTCTCGGGGTAAAGTTCTCTCTATAAAGGATATGTAATAAAATCACTTGTCTGGACAATCGCGGCAGGATCGATTTTCCAACCGACTGTCATCAAATTCACTGAAGGATTATTTCGCATTTTGTGCGTGTTACCTCAAGCTTCATTTATTTTATAAAATTTTGTCTCGTAAAGAACGTACGACATTTCTGATTTTAAAAAATTAAAATTTTGCACATCTAACGCGTCATTGTGTCTTAAACTTATTAATTGAATTCTATTTTATTTACAAGTTCTTAGATTGCAAATTTTATTTTATAATCTTTATTTTCCCGAGTTTTAAATAAAAAAATATATTCATAGTTTTGTTCTTATATCTTAGATCATCTTAAGTTTATCTCAAGATGCTGTGTAGGTCTCATCTTTGACTAGCATCTGAAGGTGGAACTTAAGATTGATCTTAGATTCGGCCTATGAATACCGGCCAAAGTGGTGCCCCTTCAATTCTCGCTGAATGCAGAATACGCAGTTTTATCTTTGCCAATGTGAACTCACCTTCACTTTATGATGCGTTTAATCCTATGCCAGCAGCAACAGCAGGAAGGAAGATCTCCGACGAACAGTCCAAACGTCACACGCACAAACACATTGAATACGGCATTCCGACGAAAAAGCACTGTAACAAATTGAAATCAAATATATCAGTTGTCAAGCATATCATAGTTTTTTTTTTATATCACCTTTGTGACATTTTGATACAAATATACTGTTACTACATTTATTACATTACGCGAGATTACTGAGAATTACAATTATTCTAAGGGAACTCGTTTACTTCCGTTCTCTGGCATTGAATCTATAAATAAGAACAAGTTTTATTCAACGTATTTGCTGTCAGCAATATTTTTTCGATTCGCACGTGTTGTTGCAATGTTTTTTTTTTTTTTTCAAGAAATGGCAACGTTTACTTGATCTTTGAAACACGCCGTTATGTAACTAATAAGTATTATAGAATTTGATTAAAAAAGAGTGGTGGTACTGTTTTAATCATGACTGCGCAACATTCATGACATACACTCTCGAGTGTGTGTGAGTACACAAGTGAGTACACGCTTCATAATGTATGGCGAACGGTAATCATCAAGAATCCTGTTCAGCCATATGTCGTCCACCAATTCGCGTCACGGCAATTGGCCGCAAAATTTAATCACGTTATCGAAAGAGAGAGAGAGAAAATATCCTGACTGGCAGTAGCAAATTTCCCCAACCCATCCACACACGCGCTGTGGCTTGTGCAAATGTTAATTCCGAAAATATCACGTTTACATTTACAAATTTAACATGTAAATACGCGAAATTCTCTTAAAAAAAAAACGGTTTTAAAAACTCTTTAGTACGACACGAGAAAAATATTTAAATGTACACGTGTATGAACACACAGGAAAAAAAATATCTCTTTTCTGTTACTTATGTAACCTTTAACAAAACGCTGTGCTCTATATTTAAAAAGGATTGAGTAAGATCAGAAACTGAAATACATTAAAGCTGAACTATCTATTTAATTCCTAAGATATACGCTTTAAACAGCAAAAACTTTTGAAATGTGCATAATCATTTAAAATATAATATTGTTTTTCCTTAAATATATCAGTAGAAATAAAAAATTAATATAACGTTTATGTAATCTGGTATAATTGCGGCAAGATTATTTTAATTTTTTTAGTCGATTCTCTAAAGCTGAGACTATGTGTAAAAATATTTTACTATATTAAAATCAATTCATGTTGATCACAAAGTAATCTTTACAATTGTAAACGTCACGTGTAAAACAAACAAAATCGTACACGATGCAGTTATACGAAAAGAAACCCGCCTGGTACGTCACTGGACGGAATATTGATCGAGGGATGCAGAGAGAGCCTTTACACCGGCAAGCGAGTCAAGAGACAACCCTTGCGTAGGCTCTCTCGCATATTCGCATTATGCCTCGAACGGCGACAAAATCAGAGAGCCATTAGGATGGAATGTTAATTGTTTTTACGTCTCGTGCGCGCGAGCAAGCGCATGTGTGTGTGTGTGTGTCTGTCGCAGTCAGCTCTGCTCAGCAGAATTTAGCCGTGCTGACTTATATTGTGTTACATAAAATTGTAACAGTCACTACTGAAGAGTGATATACGTAGAAAAAGAGAATTTTTTCTGTACTTTTAATTAGTTTTATTACATCATTAAATATTAAAATTTTTAGAAAAAATTTGCATGGCAAACAATAATTGTTTAAACGTTAAAAATTAATATTGATGGTTGATCGAGCAATAAGTTTAAAAACCGTATAGCAACTGTTGCATATGTGTAAACTTTCTCTCCCTGTCTCTCCTTGTCTCTCCGTGTCTCTCCCTGTGTCTCTCTGTCTCTCACTCTCTCTCTCTCTCTTTCTCTCTACTTTCCTCTATCTCTTGTACGTAAATTAAACTTGACTAGAACGTTGGAAATGCTAACTGGCCGTTGAAACGGCTTGGAAACGGGTAAGATTGATATCCATTTGTCGGCTGGAATTTGTTAACCGTATTCCTTCTGGCTCCTTTCGCTCGGATCGGTTTTGCTTTTGATGATCGTTACGAACGCTGGTGAACACCACTACACCAAGTTCTCATCTCAATTCGCAAGAGACAAAGGAGTATAGAGAGAATGGAAACCGCCACCTTGATGCTCGTGGCGAACCACGATAATTGGATCAGCCCACCCCTATGAGTCGCGAGACTGAAATTAAGTAACCTCCGGTAGCGCGTGGTGCGCGCGTATTCTTGCGACAGCTTGATGATTTTTCGTCGGAAACACGTGAAAAGCTCGCGCGAAATAACGTTAGCGCCCGAGAATGAAGTGGAATACGATATGGAAACAAAACATCTCAAACGCGAAATACCAATTACATAAAATATTGTTGTCTCGCACACGCGTGTCGAATATAATTATTTTTTATGTAGGTATTTATGGAATAAAAAACAATAACTTAATTGAAATCTAATTTGAAATAATTTTTTACTTCTTTTGAGCAAAATAAGTGATATGGTTTTTAATAATTCTTTACTTGAAAGAGAAAAATCAATTATTTTAACTGTGTAAACAAGTGCAGAGTAAGAAAATTAAATGTAAAAAAAATAAACAATACATATTTTTACGGAATGATTAATAAGATCGTGAGAAACCAGAATGCGTTAAATTACGCGAAATGTTTTTTTGTCTCATTTCTTTTCTTTTTTGAAGAAATGAGACTGTGTATGTACGTAGCTTTTGTCGCAGTTCACCTGGAATCACCCTCTAGAAGCTACAAACCGCGTCGTATACTAGCGCGAAAATATTTTTCCTGATAATATAAATATTACATTCTCGTTACGTTGGCGTTACGTGAGCTCGGCTAAGAAAGGACTTAAGTCGTCAGAAACGGTAATGGCTGCAAAAAAACGAGGCAGCGCAAAAAGCTTCTTCGGTGCACGAGAGCACATTGTATTTTCACGGTTTGCGGCGTGGCAAATCCAGAGAGTTGCCACGAGAAAGGCAATTTGTACAGTAACGTTTAAGCTTTCATACATTATTTATAACGTATCATACTATTTTTTGACAGTAACAAACAATTACAGTAGTAAAACAAATGGCATCAAGTTTTTATTTACGGCTTTTGTTATATCGCGTATATATTATTTTTTATATATAAATATTTTCTAGATTTAAGTGAATTTTGCTTCGAAATAAACTACAATTTAAAAATGTGCAAAGATATGCGTATGTGTTTAAAAAACGTGAAATATTCACAATGCGCTCAGCAACGGAAAATGCGAAGCTAACGGAGAGAGCTCTTAAATCTTTTTCTCGCGGTAGTAACATTGGAGCAAAATCTCTTCGATACCTAGGCAACACAACAAAATACCCGAGGTTATTACTCGGTTGCGCGAATAGACAGATCCCCGAGGGTGAAAAGTAGTTTCAAAGCGTCTCGTCTAACAATGGGGCGTATGAAAGAAAAGAGAAAAACGACGGATATGAAAAGCGTCCCGGAAAATAAAGGCTAGATATGGAAAAGGCGCACGGAAGGGAATTCAATGTCAAGGTTGGTTGTATGTGTTAACCAAGTTAAATCGATATTCAATATTCCACATGCAAAATATCGATAATGACGTTTGCACGAAGAATTTAACGTCTTAGAAATAACACGTTCGCACAATTTCGAATAGTTGTTATTTCTCGTCTAGCAACGGAGCGCGTGAAAGAAAGTACAATCGTATCGCGATCGAAATTCACCTTATGAATAAGATTAACTAATAAACATATTTATAAAAATACTCGTTTTATTTGAAAAGAAAAAACATTTTTCTACATGTCAACGGATAAAAATGCATAATTCTTTTATACAAAACATACCTGGTTCCTAACAACATATGCTAATTGGCTGTATTTTCTAGAAGATTGTTCGACATTTTGCAATTTGCTATTTCTTGTATACATTTCATCGTCATATATATAAAACGATTAATTATGCAACTATGTATCAAAAAATGTGAATAGAAAATGCGAAAGATCATCGCTTTGATTGCGAAAAGCAACACCAAATACAAATTCGCTAAAAACACATGTTCTTAAATCCAATTTAAGCGATTCTCTCTACTAAGGGAGTTTAGAGCGTACTCCTCATACAAAATGTAGCTGAGGTTCGAGACAACAGCGGACAGAGTAGAATGGTATGCGCCTGAACTTTCCCGATAACGGGATAGAATTTGCAGATTGCATGCTAAAACTTTCAGGCAACACAAAACCAAGATCGTCTTTAAATAATCGTCAGAGCGTTTTTACGGAAATATATAAATGAATTAAAAAAAAATAAAACCATGTACTGTCACGTCTCTGTCAACCGCGCTGTGCGTAAAATAAAAGTACATAAAATAAAAATATCGAGATATCACAAATATAAAAAACCAAAAGAAGCAACTTCTACAAAAACCACGGAATGGCATGATTAGAAAAGAAATAAGTTTTTTTTTTATAAAAAAATAAAACAAACAGCAAATCGCAATATAATTCGCGGTGTTGAGAAAAATCTGGCTTAAAAAGTTAAACCAGCGTTCGCGTTCTATCGTAATCGCAACCTTCTTCCTACAGCATCCAGCGCACAGACTACACTCTTTCTCCCTTCCTCCCCTTCATCCTTGTAGATCGTGAACCGACCGTACTTTTGCTAGTAGCGGAGGAAAAGGTTCGCGTTAGTACGTGACTGAAATTCCTTTTGCAAACTCGCCGCAACTGCGCATATAGAGTTCTCGTTTTAGGCGGTCACGATGCACGACATAAAGCGGGATTCATTTTTCCTAGATAAACTACTCGCCAGAAAGTTCTGATGGAAGAGTATAAATACACAGAAACCTTATGCTGGTCAAAATAAATAATAATAATTGATATAGAAAAAAATGTCGACATTAGATACAGTAGTTTTTAAGCGATTGAAGTTGACTAATGTAATTTCAGTAACCTCGCGCGCGCGCGTCTAAGAACATTTATTTTATGCGAATTATACGTAAACTATAATGAAGCATCCAGGTAATTATATTGGATACATTAATGCCAAATGGCAAAAACCGCAGATCGAGTGTCGAAATACCGGAAAGAGCAATTCGCGTAACTCTATCTACAACGTTGTCATTAACTCGAGACCGATTCTCTTGCGTGTCACATCAACTTCGATTACCTTCACTTCTACACGCTGGCTCACTTGCAGAGTCTGCTTTTTCATACGCGTAACATGAATCAGTCCCTGATCGCCGACACCCACGTCTACAAACGCTCCAAAATGCGTAACGTTCCGCACAACACCGTTCAACACGGTACCCACGCTTAAATCCTTGATACTCTTCATGCCGTCGCGAAACAGAGGACAATTTGACGCTAAGCGTATATCCTCGTTCTTCTTCATGGTCAGAGCTTTAACTATGATCTCCATCGTAGTTTCGTTGGTATCAAACTGTGCAGCCAGCGCGGCGCATCCCGCTTTCGCGTGAAAATTTATCTTCTTGATAAATGCCGGAGTACCGAGATCGTTCAACTTGCATTTGCAATAATTCACAACAAAATCGTTCGCTATCGCGTACGATTCCGGATGAATCCACGTTTGATCCAAAGAATTGAGATCGTTGTTCTTCGACGTTGTTCTTTTGCCTGTTTTCGCTGGGATTTCGCTGGTCACTGCTGTCTCCGGGAGAATTCTTATGAATCCCGCGCATTGCTCGAACGTTTTGCTGCCGACGCCCTTTACATCCAACAGTTGCTTCCTATTTCTGAACGCTCCGTGTTTGACTCGCCATTCTATGATACTCGCTGCCCGAGAATTTGTTAGACCGGCTACTCTCCGCAGCAAACAGTGAGAAGCTGTATTGACGTCGACTCCGACAAAACTCACGGCTTCCGTAACTACCTGCAATATAAACATCTATTTGTTTTCAAAATTATCACGTAATCTAATAAGACACATTTTTCGACTAGTCTCAAATAAAAAAATTACGCGACAATTTGATATGATAATTCCTTCTCGATTATATTATTTATCTTTAGTGTTAAATTATTACAAAATTAATAAATTTTGTGTACACTAACTTCGTCCAGCGCGTTCAGCAATTGTTTCTCGGGAAGATCGTGCTGATACTGTCCGACTCCTAAATGTTTCGGCTCCACTTTGACCAATTCTGCCAGAGGATCCTGCAAACGTCTCGCTATCGAGACCGCCGATATCAGGTTCGGATCGAGATCCGAAAACTCAGATTTCGCCTCGGAACCGCAACTGTAGATCGAGGCTCCAGCTTCGTCAACAATCGTGTACTTAACGTCCAGCGAGCCGAATATCTTGGACTGTATACATCTTGTAAGAAACATCTCGGTTTCTCTGGACGCCGTGCCGTTTCCAAGAGAAATTACCGTACAGTTGTGTTTCTTTATTAATTTCTGCAACGTTTCGGCCGAATTTTCAAACGCTTGCGACTGCTGCGCGTTAGGCTTTATCACAGCGGTTTCGAGAACGTCGCCGTGTTCCGACACGACAGCGAGTTTGCATCCATGATAAAAACCCGGATCTATGCCGAGTACGACTTTGCCTCGCACAGGAGGTGTGAGCAATAACTGCTTGACGTTAGTTGCAAAGACCTCTATAGACGCCGCTTCTGCCCTTTCTTTCATCTCGCTCCTCACTCGGCGTACCACGAGGCGCTTGATGAGTTTGTTGTAAGCATAATCGATACTGGTGCGAAGCAAATCCTCATGCAACCTGATCGAATTTCCTCCTGAATCTTGACGATGCGTGTATCGTGATAGACAATAGATTTTAAACGCACGCTCGAAAGCATCCGGAATAACAACTTTCACATTGATAATCTTCTGCAATTCGGCCCGATTGATAGCCAATATCTGATGCGGCTTGATATTTTTCTCGCTTGACTTAAAGCTGAAGTAACTTTTGTATTTCTGCTCTCTCTCGTTCTCGTTGTTCTCCGACGCTGAAGACGACTGTGTCGTCTGTATATCTATATTGTATATTTTTCGGAAAGACATCACTTTATCGAAAACCTTCTTGTCTTTGCTGATGACATCCGCTATTATGTGTACAATGCCATCTCTCACTTGTTCCTCACTTTGCAAGCCTTCCTTTTGCTTGTCTATCAAAGATACAAGTGGTGATATTCTCTGTCCTTGCAAAACAGCATTGCTGATACCTTCTAGACCCAATTCTCTCGCTCTTTCTGCCAGAGTTCGTTTCGATGACGGTTTATACAAGGAATAAATATGTTCGAGGTCAGCTAGGGATTTTGCAGATGTAACAGCAGAGTGAATTTCTGGCGACCATTTTCCCAGCTTGTCAATGCTTTTGATAATATTTGCAGCGCGGTGCTTGATCAATTTTACTTGCTCGAAACTATCCTTAAGTGCTCTCAACTGGTCTGGTTCCATAGATCCAGTCATGTTCTTTCTGTATCTTGCAATGAAAGGTATAGTATTGTCCTCCTTGAAAAGTTTTATTATGTTCTCAGCAATATATTTATCGACATTGTTAACTTCACTTATGTAGTCAACATCAGTCCATTCTGTGCATTGTGAAAAACTAGAATTTTCTTTAATTTTTACATTCTGCTTTGTATCAGGTTTAATTATATCTTTCTGATTTTTTTGAAATGTTTTGGAATCTAAAACTGATGGTTCTTCTAGCTTTGGCTTCTTGCTAATAAGCGTTTCTAAGCTTTCTTCTTGATTTTTTCTCTTGGTAAGCTTAACATTTGTAACTTGTGTAGTTTTCTGATTTCGGTTTTTTGCTGATTCTTTCTTTGTTCTTGCAACTTTTATTTTGGTTTTGTTTTCTTCTATTACATAACTCTCATCTTTATCTACTTTAGAAAATATTTTACAATCTTCATCATCTGAATCTGATATTTCAATTATTAGTTGGTTGCGCCTAGCTCTTAAATTTCTTTCCATCTTAGAAAATATCGTTTTATCTGTCAAATATAAATATGTTTTTTTTACAAATATATAAACAAATCAAATAGATCTTTTATTTACCCGTATCTTAATTTTTCTTTTTTTCTACGTATACATGTTATCTTTTTTATGACACGTGTTCAGACAAGTGTATATTTTTAACATATGTAATTATGGAGTATCTATGATTGCATACTGTCTGATATTTATACTGTCAGTATACTGCAAATCTATAGTTCACGTCACGTAAAATATAAATTTTCAGCAATGACAATAAATATATCGAAACACAGTCTCTTTTATTGTATATCAATCAGATATTAAACCACAATACGCGCTTTAAATATTACATAAGTCTTTTCTACTTTATATGTTTTTTAAAACTATTCTGTTCAGTAATTTCATCACACAGTTTACATTACAATATTACATTGACAATATTCAGTGTTATCCTACCGTTTCTTGGAGTGATGTATCTATGCTCATTCAACGCGTTTTTGTCCAAACTGAATGAATTTGGCAGAAAAAAGCGTTGCTTTACTTCGCGATTCGAATTATTAAGCGTTAAACTTGTTCACTCAGCACTCTAACGAGGTTAAAAAATCTGTCATATCGATAGTAGGACAGTAGATAGGTAGGTAGGGTAGGGATTGGTTATCTTTAAATGTAAACCAAAAAAGACTGACAATATCATTTAAACATTCATATCAGCCATTAGTACATATACATTTTTATTTTATTATTTTTACATGCACCACCAGATAGAATAAGATTTTTAACATTTTTATACTGTTCTAATACTTGTGGCTTATATGAAGATATTTTCTTTACAAATTTAAAGAAAAATCCTTAAACTTTAACATTTTTTATATTTTTCTCAGCAGTATAGAAACTGTAGTATTAATGTAGAGTGCTGTGTGTAATGAATATATTTTATATCATTCAATTATACAGTCTGCAAAAATAAAAACAAGTTACAACGCATATTGATTGAAAACAAAAAATTATCCAAACATACCTTAAAGTGATTAAAACAGAAAAGTCCTGAGCTATCAATACAAAGACAATTTGTAACTATAACATTAGACTGTGAATTTGTAGAGAATACTCTTTTTTAGTTGATACATACATGTATCATGACTTTCAAAAATGGCATATCTTTTTATACAAAAGTGAGATCTACTAAATGCTACAGATCTTAAATTATCAGTAGATATTTATGTATTTATGTCAGAATCAGCTTCTGCTTTCTGAGCTTCTCTAACTTTGGTCTCTGCATCTCTTTGCATTTTTTCAAGTTTCTCCAGAGTGACTAATTTTAGAGGAATCAACTTTGGTTTACAGAGTATGTAGTTTGACACATCCTCTTGATACAACAGACCATGTCTTGGAAGGACTATGTCACACTGTTCAATTGGATTATCTATGGATTCTGACATTTTTGGCTTTTTAATCTTTACACATTTTACTCAATTAGTCAACTTCTTTGGCAATTATTTTGTTTAGATGACTATCTCAGAGTTTGACAACGATTGATCAAACAATTTTTATGCAAAATACAAAGTTTCAACAGTAAAAAATGTCAGTTTGCTTCGCAAAAGAGAATTATTAAGCGTTAAAAGTACACTGTGTTCAACTACCTATGTATGTAATGATAGGCTTCAACGTGAAACGTGAGATTTCATCCGCCGTATCTTTCGACTTCCAGCCGCGTAGGT
>QVOB01025265.1:0-22389 GCA_014839585.1 Pseudomyrmex concolor
ATGTTGAGAAATAAATCGCCACTTTTCCAAAATTTTTGTTTTTTTTTTGTAGGCTAAGTACTTATCGGACTGCCCACGTATATATATAAATATATATTTTTTAAGAATTCACTAAAAATTTGCTTTTCTTGCATAACGTGAGTTTCTTCGATTATGCTGCGAGAACAAGTATAGTAAATACATTTATGCGACGTAGTGAAGAGAAGTCTGCACGTTTCTGCGTGCAGATATCACAGAAACATTCAGATACCGATGTATCATCTGGCGAAGGGCATGCGGGCACATGCTCGTTAAACGCATCCATGCGGTATGATTCGTCCGTAATTCGCGCGGTATCGTGGAACGAGCAATGTCGGCAAATGTCGAACGACCGACAGCGCGGATTTCCGTTTGTCGATCAAAAACGACGCACTCACAATCAGCGAGCGGGTCCGGCTCGATCGACCTTAAAAAAAGTACGAGAGAGGCGATTTGCGCGAGCGACGATAATGGACCGGGATCGTCGATTCATACGTGGTGTACATCGTCCGCCACCTGTACAGAGCAAAAGGAAGAGAAGGAGAGAAAAAGAGAGAGAGAGAGATTGCCGCCCGGTACCATAGTCGAATCGTGGGAATCGTCGGATTACATCCGCCCAATTAATTTTTTCGCCGGTACCCGACCCTACGTTTTCGCATGGCGTTCCCGAACCAAGAGAGAAAGAGAGAGAGGACGTTGCTGCTGCTGCTGCTGCTCCCGTTTTTTTTTTTTTTTTTACGCGCGCTCGTTTAGCTCGCTACAACCGACCGATAATACGAGAATGCGCCTCTTCGTAACGCGATTCGCGTGGCTTCCAGATCTCGCAGCGTGTTACGTTCCGATCCCGCAAAACGATTAGACGAGGAAATCGCCGGGTTAATAGGACATTTCGCGGCTACACAAACTCGAGGCCGTCAGCGTCTTTAAAAGCAAAAGTTCAATTAGCAGTAATGGCCTCTCGCCGAATAGCGGTGAAGAGATGTCGACGGATATTATTATATTAAAAGAAAAAACCATAGAAGAGTTGTCTGATAGACGCGCTTGTCTTATGCAACAATAAAATTGCGACAATTGCGATATACATTTTTAATTTTTTTCTGAAAAGAAAATACAACTAGATGAAAAAATTTGTCTCACTGATTGCAATACATGTAGTTGTCATTGTGCAGTAAAATCTGGTTTTTGTTCATCTTTTCTTTCTTCGCTCAATAGAAAATGGATAAACAAATTATGCGAGAAATTCCGCAATAATCTCGTTATGCGGGAGTTGCACTCGGAGAAAGGAAAAAAAGGTCAAGCGGCTTGTTTCTTTCTCGCGGATTCTGTGCGACGAGAAGAACGCGCAATGTGCAGCGCACACGCGTGCGCGTGGTGCGCACAAGTGCGAAAAAGTAAAGAGGCCACGCGTTCGCGCACACGCGTGTGCGCCGCACATTCGTCTCTCCCGCGATTCTGTGTCTTTCGAAGGACTTTCACTTGCCCTCTGCTTTGGTGAACATCGGCCAAGTGTTGAGTTTACGATCACATGACGCACTGAGCCATCTTCTCTCCTCTTCCTTTCTCTACCGTCTGTCTGTCTTCTCCTTTGTGCTTCTTCACCTAGAATAAACGATGACAGATCTAAACTCGCCGTGAATTATTGTATAAAAAAAAAGTATTTAAGAGAATTATGTAGAGAATCTTCTTACGTTTGAATTTAATTATTTAAAGAAATTATTTGTTAAAATATATTTAATTTAATTAATTAAAGAGAAAACTTTATAGATGTGATGATTGTCAGTATTCAGTGTGTAATCTTTTCGAGCATCTTCTCTCATCGACGAATGAAATAAAATCTTTTGCTCTTCAACATTATATTTTTAATCGATCCATCAACAGACAATCAATATACATCAAACAGAAAAAAATATTTATCTTTAAGATGGTGACACACAAATATACAATTTCATGTAGCGAGAATTCTCAGCTGTTAAATATGAATATTCGAGAATATGATTTGACAAAAATATATACAATATGTAACTTCGGTTCCTACAATTATAAATAATGTACTAACAAGAAGAGACCATAGTCACAGTTGACTGATCACCGATTTTTTAATCCCCTTGCATATAATAAATCTATATCGAAAATAAATTGATCTGTATCCAATCTTTAAACTGGAGAGGCTAAGTTGGAGGCTCCAACAATTGATCTCCACAATCGCGATTACCGAATACATTGCGCAAAAGTAATACGAAAAATAAATTTTGTGAAAATAACATCGCTGAATAACTCGCGATTTTCATTCCGCGCAATTACTGCGCTTTTCGATACAACCGATAAATTACCGGGTAAACGTTTAGACACGACAAGAGAGTATTCGTTTTCGCCGTATCGATTCGCGCGTCTGAAAAAGGGAGGAGAAAAAGACAACGCGCGAGTATTCCGACGAAAACCACATAATTTCCAGCCTGACAACAGCTTCTATCGTGTATATACGAAGCAATTTTTCAGACCGTTGCTTCCGATCGGTGTCCGGCGCCGAATTCTGTAATACGGAACGTGTGTGTCGTCGGCGCGGTCGGTTTCGTGGCCGTTGAAGCGCGACGGGATCGCGAAGGGCTGTTTGCAACCCTATCCCCCTGATCGATGGCGACAGTTTGCGACGGTCCGTCGATTCTCCTCTTAGCCGTACATACATACATACGATGCTTTCGCCTCGTTGCTTTACTAAATTGGATAGGATATCACGCCTCGCGCGACGAGACGAGTTCTCGAAATACAACGTGTATCCATTTTATCAATAACAAACAGATATGTTATCCATTTTGTTTTCTGATAAATATTCATTTTTGGTTTTTGTCTTTGATTTTTTAGTATATCAGCTAATAATTAATAAACATAATATATAATTAATATATTAGGAGATAATTAATAAAAAGAATAAGTGTACATATATAGTGTGTCCCGCAACTACTAACTTCCTTTCCTTTTACTAGCAAATTTCGGAGATCATTATAAAACAAAAATTCTAATACCAAAATGTCGAGGCTATATAATATTTTTTTTAAGTTATAAGCATTCAAAAGTAACGAATCAGATCGCCTAAAATTCGTGCGCTCAGATGCGGTATAGTATTAGAAACGCAATCAGTGTCGTCTATCTTTTTTGTCAATAAAAAAAAAAAAAAAAAATAGGTAGTTGCGGGACATCCTGTATATATACATATATGTTCGGGAAAACACATAAAATAATATTTATGTAAATGTTATCTCATATATATTTTTTTAAATTATACATCGTTATTATTTTTGTTAGAACAATTTCAAAATATCAACCATATTATCTCATACTTCTTATGGATGCTGCTCATACAATTTGCTTGTTTTTTTACATACTTCATTCTAACGTAATTTTAAACTCAAGAACCGACAGAAAGTTATTTTCTAGTTTGCACTTCACTTCTTTTACTACCTCATCAGAAGTACATTCTAGACCACTGCATGCTGCAATAAAAAACGAGAAAGAATTGTGTAAAATTATGTTAAAAACAGATACAACTAATAAGATATCGTACACCTAATAAGATATCACACTGATGTATATTTTAAATAATACTAAATACTGAAAACGACACAAACATTAAACATCAGATCACTACACGTTAAATACTTCTTGCAAAAACATAGATTTTCTCAAAATAGGTAAAAGAAATAAGATCTGTATAGATATATTGATTACCAAAATTGGTGCAGAACGCGACGATCGTTTTACATTGTTTTATATTCTGAGGTTTCGTTAAAACATCTTCACAATATTGTTGTGGTATATTTTTAAGCATTCTACCTTCTTGATTGATCTAGAATTCATATAATAATTAGTGACTTACTCTGTACTTGTTCGAAAAGAATTAAAAAGACGATTTTACAGAAACAAAACTATTCAGAAATTAGATTTGTTATTAATTTAATTTATCGTATGTAATTTTTATATTTATAATCTTGTTCATCTTGTGTTTTATTTGATTAGTAATTTATTTGAGTAGTAAATTAAATTATTTGTACTTTATGAAGATTGTGTTAGTCTATTTCACATTATAAGTAGCAAAACCTTTTATTCTCTTAAATATTTATGTAAAGAAATATATAATTAAATATTCTTTTATAAACTTAGATATATAAGTAAAAAACGTACTACACCATCTTTCTTAAGTGCGCATATAAAAGCATCGACAAAGGCTTTGTAAAACTTATCTACAACATATAAAAACATTATTTAATATTTGATTAAGTCAAAGCTAGTATTGATTGTTCTTTGTGTATCTAGTGAAATTACTTTGAATTAATAAAAACTGCAGTTTATATGTAACAATTCAGTACTATTGTGTAAACTGATATCTTAGAATTATTAACTTTAAATCACATATAATGTTTAGCACTTACTCAGGATGTTTTGATACAAGTTAAAACTGGTTGAGAAAGTTGGTTGAAGTGCTATAAAAGTTAAGTTTTGATAAAAGTTAAAACCAAATTGAAGTTCATTATTGTTTGATTTAAGATCTTTGAAACAGGTTTCTATGTTATCATAAAATACAGGTCGTTTTGTCGAAATTGCAGCGTGAATGGACATCTAAAATTAATGAAAGAATTACACACAAACGAAATGTACCCACAAAAAAAAAGATAGAAGCATATTATCATATTTACTACGATGCAGTACATATTATACACATAAGTGTGTATAATCATGCACGCTAATTTTTGAAACTAAGTAGATGTGTGTCAGATTTTTTATCAGATCTAAAATGTGATTCATATGTGATCTGATCTGGTCTGATTTGAAATTTAGACAATATGAGCAGTTTTACACATGTATTATAAAATAAAATACATATAAAATCATATATGATCATATGTTTCTATGTTTTCTCTGTTAAATCTAGTATTTTTTATACATTGGTTGTTTTTTTTTATACATTATAGTTTATTAAATCTTGAAAAAATTAATAAGTTAACTTTTAAATATATCTAAAATTAATACTTTTTATTGGCTTATAACAGTTTAGGAATATCAAAATTAATGAAGTAACATCTGCACGTATATAATGAAAGCAAAAAATGTGTAATGATAGAAAAACTTTAAAGACAAAATGGATGTCAAACTAAAGTAAAGAGAAAAAATACACAAGCAGGTTTGTGTTTAGAAGAGATTCAAAAATATTAAATCTTTACAATGTTTTTATAGATGTGTATAACTTACCAAGACACAAATCGTAAATAAAATAATCTTCATTTTGGTGCTTTTTGATTAGTTTATTTCAACTGTTTGATGCAAAACTTCGAGCAATACTACGTGAAACATTAAAACTTCTAGTATTTATACGCGAACAAATGATGTTACTGATAAAACAGTTGCTGTTAAAAAAAGAATTTTTATCTAAATGTGTTGTAAAAGTATTAAAGAACGTGAAGAATAATACGTACCTAATTCTTATATCAATATGAATGTGAAAAAAACATAGAAGATATCTTAGCGTGTAAATCACAAGTATAACAGTACATACATTTGTTTTTGCGATACACGTGTTATTCAAAGATGATATATGCCTTATCTTGAAATAATATCTTTATTGCACTTGAAAAATGTAAGTGACATAATAGTTATATAATGTAAAAGGAATTATTTAATAATGTTCATATAACAGTTTTGTTCATTCGACACCTTTCGATTAAGAGCCGATCAATGGACTTTTAGCCGATAACCACTGGATTATCGAAGTCACATATGTGTGTCGTGTTAATATTTTGTTGTTTATTTCTGGTTTATTTTTAATAGATATATATATTGATTTGATTTTTAACTTTGACATGTATCCATTTTGTTTAATTAATTTTCAAAACAAAACTTTTTAAATTCCAATAAAAATGTCCGGAAATAAACTTTTGCTAAAATAATTTCTTCCGTTCGCAAACTTCTAGTTATTTTATTAGACGTGATGTTAACTAAAAAAAATTCACGTGCATCGATCACACAAGTGGCAAGAGACAAGAAACAACAGTTCTCCGCAAATCAATACTAATAGGTCTTATTGTTAAATGGATCGCGATCGCATGACGAAATCATCTCGCTCGCTCGCGAATCACATGAATTTCGCGATTAACAACGAGCTGTGAGTATTATAGTCGCTTCTTCTGTCGGGGAAGTAAGCGGGGATGTGAGGTTGTAGCGAGCGAAGTCGTCATCGTCTACAAGGGACGAGGGCGTGTAAGAAGGCGTAGGAAAGAGAGAGAAAGAGAAAGAAAGAGAGGACAAACACGAAGAATGCCACGGCAATCGTAATGGGTTTGCAAGCAGCGGCAGTCACGCTGCTGCAGGTAATAACTATCGCGTATATAACGACACGATGAGTCGTGGGTAGCTCTCTCGGCCGATGGACCTGGACTTCTACCATGGGCTTTCACACGAGTTCCTCCGCTATTCTATCATAAGCCAATGTACACGTTGTATCCATTCAATCCATCTCAATGTGAAACCGCAAAGAGTTAATCATTGCTTATCGACCTTTTTACCGCGAAGTTGACTAATAATTGTCGTAACAGAGAGAGAAGCCTCTTCGCGTCGCGTTTTATCTCGTGATTATCTTATTTAATAAATTATTTCGAATTAAAGAAATTATACGGAGATGTCACATGGGACATTATTCATTTTATTTACACCGAAGTGTACAGTTACGTGAGGTTGCTGCACGACGCGCGTTGCTTATCAGCCGTTATCTCGTCGTGTCGGAACCGTCTTTCTCCCGTGTCTCCCAATCTTTTTTCGCAACGGAGCTTTCTTTAGCCACCGAAGAAACCACCGTCGCACCGGCGCGGTTTTTGTACACATACGGCATTCGTGTCTTCTACCTTCTCAAACGCGGCTCGCACGACAACGACGACGACGACGACGACGGCGGCGGCAGCGGCATGTACGAAAATAGCGACGAGCATGCCAGTCTCTCGGTCTGACCTCGAAAACGCGCTAGATATGAGTAAATGATACTCAAAACGATATATTCGCTGAATCCAATCTTGTGTAACGTAACGTCGTTCCAATTGATTCTCTGTGAAATTTCGATTTTACTTTTTTTTTAGATTATCTTACGCGATTAAATTTTTGTCACAGACGACGAAAGGAGAGGTGAGCGAACAGGAGAAAAGATGAAACACAAAGTTCATTTTTTTCTTCTTTTTTTTAATGTATCATTATTAATCGTCCGCTGTCGTTTGCGTGACATCGTTATATTGACAATTCATCTATTTACACGTTTCATAATAATATTATTATTATTAATTAATTATATAATCGCGTAATATTTTGTGAATACTTCTACTACAAATATACAGATGTGCTGCGTTGCGTGTCTGTGTATGTATACGCTGATGTGTGCGCGGTTTTGCTCTATACAAAAGACGAAAGGGAAGGGAGAGTGGAAATAACGCCTAAGGAGAAGTCTTTACAATCGTCGTCAATCAATGTCTCGTCGCGAACCAAAGGCCTCTCTATCAGCAGGGATGTACACGTTGATATTAATAAAAAAAAAACAAAAAAAAATACAGACTGAGGTTCAGGAATTCGGTGGTTTATAAGCGAATATTTAATTAACGTAAAAGAGAATCGAACAGAAGGAAGAGATTGGAAGGGACAAAGGAATAAACCGTTCAACGATAGCGAGACACATGAAAATCGCCTGAAGAAGTGTAAGTACAAAAAATGACAACAGCTTTATTACACATCGTAGTAATTCGTACAATATTAATCTCGCAATTTTTTTTTTTTTTTTATACGCACGCACTTTCTCTTTTTCACGTGAAGAATCCGGAGTCTGTGTGTATACGCGCGCGCGCGCGCGATCGATGTTCGATCGGGAGGAAACAACGAATCGAGATGTGGGAGATGGATACCGGGATGGAAGGGTCATCGATTCGCGATCACTATACACACGATCGGTACAGAATCGTGATATACGCGCAAAACGCGCCACGTTTGTGACTCCGCGCGCGAACGACGCTCGAAAGATAAAGCCTGACTTAGTCGATACTTGTATTTCGTTTTAATTAGTTATCATTATTCGTAACAGGAACATTATCGAATCTTTGTTCGCTACAACACTCTTTCTCTCTCGCACGCTCTCTCTTACATATACACATACACACACACAATCTCTCTCTCTCTCTCTCTTACTTTTTCTCTCTCATTCTCTCATCGCACACGCGTTTCTAACGCGCTAATATCGTCATCACGATCGGCAATACGCGATCTGGCTCGCCGATCTATTTGTTTCTCTTTGTTTTCCGCCATGTAAAATCATCGCAAATCGCACAATTAGCATTCATAAATAAATAATTAATCATCACCTAACGTGCGACAACAACACACAATTAATCTTTGCTTATCTATCGCTCGGCCAAAATCAGCGAGTGTAAAACCCCGCGCGTAAAACACGATGCTTTTCTTCGTGCTGCATCCTTTGGTTTTCAATTTACCAATCGTGATTCGAATTCCTTACACGTTCCACGATTGATGAATCTCGGATGTCTGCAATCTAGAAATAAAGAAAAAGCATCGTGTGCCGCAAAACTGTCGGTTCTTCATATCGAACAAACTGCGAGAAATTGTCAAGGAAATTTGCAAAAGCCGAAACGGATCTCTAAACAATCTTTTTTTGGACGTTTCTTCCTCTTACAATGGAGTAGATTCGTTACTTAAATCACGAATTCGCTCGTCCAGCGTGAGGAATGAAATGATCGAAATTGATGGAAATCGCAAGCGATTTCAATTTTCACGAAGATTTTCCAAAAGAGTTTTCCTTATTTTCGAAAATATAATTTTTATAAGATTCAAAAAATTCGTTGCATCGTCATTTGGAAAAAAATCGACGCTTCTTGGCGCAATGATATGATAGTTCCTCTCTTCGGCTTCCGCCTTGACTCGCTTCATCTCGCTGTTTTCGGCCGTGTATCGCTTCGAAAACGAACGAAGCCGTTCTTCGCGACACAACGCCGGATCACCATATCTCTCACTGTTCATTTACATATATATATATATTTAAACATATGTCTACTTCTTCGTCTATCTTCTTTTTTTGTTTTTATTTTCAATCGTATGTAGCACGAGCCAATATCGGATGAATGCGAAAAAGTCTCGATAGATTTCGCGATAGAAAACTAAACCAAGTATAATTTTATTAAAAAATTACATCTATACAAAGTAATTTTATTAAAAAATTAAATCTATTTCCATTCTCTACCAAGTAGAACAACGAAATATAATACAAAACAATAAAAATTACTTCCGGTAGAATACGTAAATTATTTTTTAATAAAATCATTTGGTTTATTTTTCCATTACAAACTCTATCAAAACTTTTGCACAATATAACGTCGAACGATACACGCCGTGTTTGTAGTGATCGAAAGAGATACACAATTGATCAATCAATTATTCTCGATGAGAGAAAGCCAATGCCGCGCGCGGGACTCCTTCGGGACTTTTCAATGAAAAATGAATGAAGCACTTTTCTTCTTCGCGCGATAAAAAAAGATACATCTTGTTTGAAAACATTCCGAAGGATTTGCGAACTTTTTATGCATGCACAGACTTTATCTCCGGATTTTTGGTTGCTCTTTATTTTCCTGCTCGTTATTTTTTTGTTTTACAAAAGTCTATTTAATCTCATCCGCGTCGCTCATTCATAATTAGTCCTCTTTATGGAAGTTAATATCCGACATCGACACAAACCAGAATGACAGTCGTACTGTATAGATTAAAAGAACAAAAGTCCAGAAAATATATGCGGCTTTTCATTTTTTTTTTTTTTTATTTTTTTTTTTAAGCGCGCATAATGACGTGAATTGATCGATTGATTGACCGGAATTGCCGTCCAAGTGAAGAGAATTCCGAAAAATGTGTTTTCTGAATCGTCACAGTCGTTGCTATTGAAAGTTTTTGGGACGCACAATGCTATTTTATTTTTAGGAAAAGAAATACAACTCGCCGTTCGTTCAAGAAAAAAAAAGTTTATTCATAAAAATAAAAGAGAACGCGTTGTACGAAATTTTGTTAGAACATGTGAGGAGGTGACGTCATTCAAAAAGTGCCGATTTCGTCGTTGAACACGCAATTACACATACATACGTAGATTCTTTCATATATGCACACGAAACATATACACGCAAGATCTCTCTGTGTCGTCAACCGAAGACTCGGACACGCAAATTTGAAAAAATAAAAAAAAAATAAAAAAAAACTAACACCGGGAACAATGATAATGCGCAATACGGTGTAATAATATTAATAATAATAATAGCAATCGGTAATACAATAAGTAAATAACAATAATAATAAATTAGTTCTGTACAGAGTTTCGTTTTGTCGCGAGCACGATTTATAATATTAATACCCTAATGACGGGCCGGCGGCTGTCGAGGGGAACCGACCGACCCCCACAGCGTTTAAATTCTTCTCCTCGTCTTGATCGTTTCTCTCGGTCACCCTCCCCCGATCGAAAGTCTTCGGTCAGTTCGTTCTCGTCCGGCACAACCGGGACGCGGCACACACTTTGTGGAACGCGCGTTTCTTCTCCACATTGGTGTCCCATCGGCGACGCCGAATCACGAATGCACAAGTACAAGGCGCTTGCAAGAAGAGTCGTGATAAAAATTAAAAATAAAAAAAAATATATATATATATAAAAAGAAAAAAAAAGAATATAAGCCACAGACAGAATGGAAAAAGAAACTGAATGTCGCTGGCGGACATCCGAGACGAAGGCGCCGCCATTTCAAGAGCGTCACAGCGGCGCCGTCCGAGAAACGCGAAGAAAATCGAACGGGGTGATCTATTGAATATTCACGAGCACGCACCCACGCACTGCTTCTGAATCTCTCTCACGCACTCTTTTTTTTCTTTCTTTCTCTCTCTTTCACTCTAAACGGAGTCTATACTAACGTCTAAATGACGTTCCGATAAGTCTAAACTACACTTCTGTCGCGAGCGTCTCCGCCAGCGTGGCGGTGTCGTGCCTGTAATGATCGTCTATCACATACACACCGCAACTGCTGTTGTCCGTGGCACCACCACCACCGCTTCCCGGTGGACCACTACTAGCACTACTACTGATGATGCCGCCGCTACCGGCGCCGCTGACCTCCGATATAGTCGTCGGCCTCTTTATTAACGCGGCCTCTGTGGCGCAACAACTGTCCGCGTTACCGACGAACACGGACGACCTCTTGGCACTCTCCAGGACCCCAATACCGAGGCCCAGGCCCAGACAGTCCTTCTCTTTTTGGTACAGATGCGCGGATGCACGATGTGCAGCGGCCTCTGTGTTGAGCTGCTTCGTTGTCCTCGTTGTCCGACCGTCCTGCAACACTGGCTCCGGTTTATAGCCCGAGCACGAACTGTCCAACGTCACGTCCGTCTGAAAGGACGTGTCCAGGTCGTCCTGCCGTGCCACCGACGCCACGTTATTAACGCTTTTGCTCGCTGTCCAGGTGTTCTTGATCATATGCGCGTCACCGGCACCCAAAGCACAAACGCTACCACCCCCGGCACCGATTAGACCGCTGCCGCTACTACTCAAGAGGCCGCCGATACTGCCGCTGCCACCGCCGCCGCTCATGCCAAGGCCACCTCCGGCAGTGCCGACACCAATAGTGCTGGCACTGCGTTTACTCATACTGCTGTGTACCGCGTTTCTCTCGTTTTGCAACCTCGCCTCTTCGTCAGCTCTCGCTTGTTCCCGCTTCTGTCGTCTCTTCATGCACATCACCGCGACTACGGCAAATAGCACGAAGGCCGGTACCGCGGTAGATAGAGTAGCGATCATCACCAAGTGTTCCGGAGTCAAACCGGCATCTCTGGAAGCGACGTGCTTGGACAGATTACCAGTCCAGTAACCAGTGCCCGAAGGCGGTACCGCTCCGATGTTCGTTGATGTTGTAGGTGCAGACGGTAGCGGTGTCGGCATCGCCTCGGGTTCTTCGCTACAGGTAGGACCGTGCCAACCTTTCGGACACTCGCACTGAAAACCGTCAACGCGATTCTTACACGTGCCGCCGTTGAAACACGGCGCGCTCCGACACTCGTCCACGTCCACACTGCAATCCTTTCCGGTAAAGCCGGGCTTGCACACGCAATAATAATCGTTGGTCATGGTGATACATCTACCGCCGTTCGCGCACGGTTTTGTCATGCAATAGTTCACTTTGTCCTGGCAAAGTCTGCCTACGTAACCCGGAACGCATTGGCAACGAAAGCTGTTCACCTGGTCCAGACAGGTGCCGCCGTTCAGGCAAGGATCGCCCTCGCAGTCGTCCACGTTGATCTCGCAACGCTCACCGGTGAAGCCGACTGGACAGGTACACCGGTAACCGTTGATAATGTCTGTGCAGGTGCCGTTGTTCATGCAAGGATTCGGCGCGCAATCGTCGACTTGCGTGTCGCAGTCAGTGCCGGTGTAGCCGGCCGGGCAACGACATATGTATCCCTGTCCGGAATCGTCCTCGCAGATAGCGCCGTGCTTGCAGGGCGAATCCCGGCAGGATTTCGTCGTGATTTCGCAATGCCGACCGCGCCAACCGGGCGGACAAGTGCAACGATAGCTCGCAACGCGATGATGTTGCTGCTGTTTGTGGGAGGATGCTGTTGACTCGGTGCTGTTGACATAGCTCGTTGACACGTTCGTACAGGTACCGCCGTTCTGACAAGGCTTGGAGTGACAGTCGACGAGCAGCGTCTCGCATCGCTCGCCGGCATAACCTGACGGGCACGCGCAGGTGTACGAGCCCTGGCCGGTGTTGAAGCAGGTGCCGCCGTTCAAGCACGGCTTGTGATTCGTGCAGTAGTTGAGGTCCTGGTTGCAGAACAGGCCGCCCCAACCCTCGACACACGCGCACTCCCAGGGCTTTTGGCAGGTTCCGTGGAGGCAGCCTGGATATCGGAGACACTCATTGCAGTGCGTACCTTTCCAGCCGTGATGACATCTATAACAAACATGACAGAACATGGTTCTTTTAGTAACGCAAAGATCACACGCAGATACAAAAGAAAGAGAGAGAGGAGAGAGAGAAAGAAAATAAGAAATAAACTAGAATAGCTTGACACATACGTATGTGTATCGTATCTTGTATCTGTAATCAGGAATCTTGTATCTGAGAGTAAAATGATTGAAAGAGGTACGTGTCACGTTTCCACGAAAGCTGAATCATCCATAAATCATTTATTTCTTGTATCAGGGACTTTCTACCGGGATAGCGAAATCGGTATGTGTTAGATGGATGATGAGCCACGCACGATATCGGTCTCATTAGAATTGAGATAGATCACTAGACGTCACGTTTATTGTGATAGACAAAGAGAGAGAGAAAGAAAGAAAGAAAGAAAGACTTCGTTCCCTGTCGGTCACGAGAGTTTCGAAAGGAGTTTTACCGGCGACGGACGAAAGGCGATCGCGCGGACAGAAGCAAGAAGGTCGACAAAATCCCGGTGTAACAAGGAAGACTGTGGGGGAAAAGGGAGAGAAGGAGATCGTAGAAGGAACAGAGGTCGTTGACGAGTGCGAATGTGTGCGGCAGGAAGACGAAAGAGAGGCGAAGACGAGACGGAAAGAGAGAGAGAGAGAGAGAGAGAGAGAGAGAGAGAGAGAGAGAGAGAGAGAGAGACTTCTCGGCCAGCTCGAAGGAAGAAAAGATTTCGCGGTTTGCTCGCCCGAGAGAGAAGCGTTGTACAGGGAATATCTTAAAGGTGGATAAAAGCCAGCAGAGTGAGAGATGAAGCGTCGGGAAGGGGTGTATGTCGGGAGATGAGAAGGATACACGACGGTCGGCCATTACATGCGGGGGTTATATGCTTCACGAAGAAGAAGCGAGGAACAAAGACGGAAGAAGGTGAATACGAGGAGAGAGATAAGGATGGAACTGAAGATCACACATACACACGTACATACACACGTGCGCATACGTACACAGCACGTACGTATTATACACCGAAGTACTCAGTCTCAGCTGTGCAAAGGGGAAGGGAGAGGAAGATAGAAGAGAGAGAGAGAGAGAGAGAGAGTGACGGGGACCGAAGGTGGCGCGAGCGGGAAGAACCAGCCACCGCGGAAGAGAGAGAGAAAAGAGGGCCCGGGATGCGAAGGAGCGAGAGGAATAATGGAGAGAGAGGACTGCGGGACCGAGAGAGGGAAGACGAGAAAGAGAAGGAGGTAGAATTCTGACGGAGCGGTGGGGGATGAATCGTCGAGTAGTGTGTTCCCACGGTTCGAGTCTCGGCACAGCCGTTCAGTATGCGGGTCAAGGAAAGGTTACGCTCCTCCGTATACGTGTGTGCGTGTGGGGCGCGCGCGCGGCTGCTCGCGGTGCCTACTACTACCTGTATCCGCGTGTATACACGTCGTCATACGGTTGATTCTGTCGTCGTGGTGTTCTATCCTAGAGAGAGCAAGAGAATAAAGGCGTAGAGGAGGATAGAGAAACCACATAGAGAAAGACGAACGAAGACAAGTAGAAGAAGACGACGCGCGGCGGCGCGAAGAGGGGAAAAACTGCAGCCGTCGATGTCGCATGACTATACCATTAAATCCAATATGCAAAGTGAGAAAGAAAGAGATAAAGAGAGAGTAACTAAAGAATGTCGAGATTTAAAAGAGAGAGAAAGAGAAGAGTAAAAAAGAGAGAGAAAAAGAGCAAGAGAGAGAGAGAGAGAGAGAACGAGAAAGGGTGCACAAATACAGAAGGTGAAGGAAGATATGAGGGGGCAAAACGAGACGACGAAGGAGATTGAAAGCTGGCCGCGAACTGCCGCATAGATTATTCGCGGCCGTTTTGTTACGCTCTTGCGAGAAAGATGAAGAGAGAAAGAGAGAGAAAGAGAGTGTGTGTATGTGTATGTGTGGGCGCGCGCCTATGTGTACCTAGGTACACATTATACATATCTCCAAAGAGCAGCGAGCGGTCCACGTGATCGCGCGCATTCTACTTTGTAGCTAGGCCGCGGAACAGAATCGCGACTGTGCCATAATTACCGCCGGGGGATAGGTCACATGCACCGGCGAAGGGGAAAGAAGAAAGACCGGTCGGCCGTTATGGAAATCCCGCGATATGCACTCGGTTAAATGTCTCTCTCGTTGAAAGAGACGAGAGAGGACGACCTCTCGATAATATTCTTCCTTTACCTCCTCCTCACCTCGCGACTCTTCTTACCGTGCCATCACTGCCATCAATGCGCGCGAGGTTGTACCGTGCGTTCTTTGACCTTTATTACGCGGATATTTAAACGGGACGACATCAAAGATCGAATCACGCAGAGATCGAAAAAAAAAAAAAAAAATGTAGATTTCCTTACGTCATTACATGTCACGATTTTTGTAGAGTCATAATAAAAATAATTAAAATTAAAACAAAATAATTATAATTAATCTCGCTATGAGGTCGTTAAAATCAAACGTCGAAATACGCGACGGATATCCTCGGTTTCCTTTGTAGTTTACGTTCGCGCCGAAAAAAAAAAGAAAAAAAAAGTAAAAAAAAACACGATCGTATAATACGTTCGATGTATGTGTGCGATGCAATACTGTCATCGGTATTCAAGCGTTAACACGCACGCACAGCCCGCGCGCGGGCTCCGAAATTTCAATGGGACGTTCAACGGCCGTGATTCTTGCACGTATCACGAGCGCGTAGAGCTCTCGATAATCCCACGGAGTCCGTCTCCGGCCTGTTGCTTGTACAAAACGATCGTTATCGTTCTTTCCGAGTATACGCGAATATACGCTATGTGACTGAAAACAAGCGTATCGTAATTCTATCCCCGTAATCTACGTAATTATCTACGATCGAAGGCGTGTAAAAAGAGAGAGAAAGAGCTCGTGTGCGTAAAGCTACTATTGTCGCGTGCACGCAGAGAGAGAGAGCGCGATCAAGGTTAACGCCGACAAATTCCGTTACACTCATGTAATGAAATTTTTATTCATCGACTTTTGCGAGAGAGAGAGAGAGAGAGAGAGAGAGAGAGAGAAGAGCACACCGTGAGAGGTTGTACGTAAAAATCGCCGATAACGAAGCCGAACGTACGTGCGCAATGTACAACACGTAATTGATGTTCGTTACGTGTCGTGCTGCGGTAATGATGTATAAAGAAGAATGACACACGAAGTAATGATATTTGAAACGAGTTGACACATGCCATTAACAGAGCGTGAAGAACTTTTACAAAAGTAACATTTATTTGTTGCTCGTTTTCTGCAAAAAACGTCGATTGAGGAAATATTTATATCTATTATATAATTTTTGGTACAATCGCGCTATTGCTTAAAAAAAAAAAAGTAAAATCTGCACTTGATCCACAAATTGTCATTAGAAGTTGTCGCGTTTTTTCGATTGAGTTAGTTCGAGATATTACATGCTGGCACGCACAGTTAGCAAAGTGCGTTTGCCGCTGTCGCCGGCACGGGAAACTCTCGATATTCAAAGGGGGCTCACAACGGTGAAGCATATTTCACGGCGCGGGAAAATCCACGCTATTTCTCCTTTCACAATCGTACAACTTTGAAGCTCGCACAACGGCACCAATTTCAACGGGGTCGATGCTCGAAACAAACTCCAGAGAGAATAAACTCGAAGATGAAGAAAAAAAACGAGAAGAATAAAAGAAATTGGATTTTTTTTTCAAATGCATAAAAGAAAAAGAGGGAATTAATTGTGCGAATTAATCTCGAAAATTTGTAAATGAAAATCACCGAGTTTCATTCGTGCGGGGAAAATCTCTTTTGAGAAAATACAACAACAACATTAATTCTACAAATCTCGAATTGATTTAAAAGTCGCGAGATTGAAGAGATAAAGCACGACCGGGGAACTCGTGGCGACGGCTAACGGGACAATTAACCCCGGTCGTAGAGAGAGTAATTAAATGATCGAGTTAACTCCAAACCCCGAGTTAATGCCGACCACCGCAGGCCGAGATTCAAGTCTGACGTGCCGGCGCGACGACGCGACGACGGCACGAAACGCGTGACATTCGCGATGCATTCGCGCGAATTAGATGAATCACCCGTATTACTTAACTTACATTCCGTGTTCTCCTCGTATCTTACAAGTTACTCTAACCGCACATTGTGACCCTCAAACTTCAAAACATTAAATCACACAGCCTCCTACGAGGTTTCGAGATTTAACTTGCGAATTCATTAGAGAGACCGCGATGGAAATTACAATTTTGAAATACCGTTATACAATGTATTTGTATTGAGGAAGAGGCAGGGGTTACATTCTGAAAGTTATGCGGTATGTTCCCGCGTCTCGAGCGCGGAAATCCACGACGTGAATTAAATCGAGGATTCCGGAATTTCGCGAATTACAAATCGGAAAGTTCAACGACACGACGGGCGCGTTGGCGCGAAAGGAGACAAAGACGGAAAAACCGTAAAACAGAAGAAAAAAGGAAAGGGAAGAAAGTGGAAGGGGAAAGCTTCGCTTCCTCGCGCGAGTATGCCGCTGCGCACAACACACACTCGTAAAAACGTTGCACGAAAGAAAATATGCATGATAATTTTACACAACTCCGGTGTGTGCTTTTGCAATATTGTCGCGGATGCATGCGCGCGCCGTTTTTGCCGGCTTCTTTTTAAGGATGATGATGCGCGCGGCGTGCAAGTGTCTTTTCACGTTCTACAAGTAGAATCAGTAATTAAAACTGCCGACTCGAAATCATTTACAAAATAAGATATCATTTTCATGCTCTCACAGTCGTACGCTTTCTGACGTTCCACTTTACAATATGAAACACTTGGCTTACTGATATCAAAAGATTGAATAACCATTTTAGGTCAGGATTTTAGCATAATTGGAAAAATAAATATATTTAACACAATTAAATATTTAATAAAATTTAAATATGTAATAAATATATTTACCATAATTAAAAACAATTTCAAATTGCTCGCAAAAAGATAAGAGTAAAAATTTTTACTGAAACTTGTGACGAAACTCTATCTCTATCTGTCTATGGAATACATGCTTTTTCATGAAACGCACACGCGTCGAACAATAATTTACGGATAGAGGTATGCGCGTAATTATTATCGCGCATATGCATACGTTACAGCGGCGCATATAGAAAGAGTGGATGCACCGTGTCGGGGCCCAGGAATTTAGTTGGCGGTTGTGTATAGGGCACCGCAACGCGCACATACACACGACGACACGTACACAAGTTGCGCCCAAGTATTAGCGCGAAGTGCATACACATATATTTATATATATGCATATGTATGTATAATATATCTATATATATATATATACTCACATGCATTCGTTGGGTCGATTGCAGTGTCCGTGCTGTTCGTCGCATCCGGGCAGGCAGCGGGCTGAAATGAGTAAGAAAAAATCCAAGAGGTTAAGGCAACTCTCGGCGAGAGGTCGATCGCGTCCCTCACGACTGCACGAGCGGTACGATATATCCGATGCATGCATACATATACATATATATAGTATATACGAGAGTACGGTAGTCCGTCTTATATCTATATAGTTTAAAACGCAATTCCTTTGTTTCTTTATTTTTGTAGAAAAAAAACTTAGTTTTGAGAAGAAACTTACGAGATTGATAAAAATTTACACAACTAATTGTCTTTACGGTAATCCGTCTCATATCTGTGTAGTTTAGAACATTTTTAATATTTGTTTCTCTATCTTTGAAGAAAAAAATTTAGTTTAGAAAGAAGATTGATACATTATTTACGCAATAAATTATTTTCTTAAATTATTGTAAAAACAATTACATTTCAATTTTTACGTATCCTAAGCATTATGGATAAGCAATCCTAAAGCATTCTACTCATTTGCGCATACGTTCTTTCTGCTCTTCCTCGCGTGAAGTTTATGAATTGATAAACTTTGTGCGGGACGATACTTTCCTCAACCTACCCGCTTATTGTTTTTATCTAGAAATATAACGATAATAATAATTAATATTGATAACACTAATAGACAGGAAATGAAGAGAACGGTTCACAGGTGGCACCTGTAAACGAAAGATGCGCGACTTTCTTATCAGACATGTAAAAGTCATAAATAAACTTGCTCGAATTCGGAAGTGAAGGGCGCGCATAACGAACCTCTCCGGATGCGGGCCACTTGAAAAAAAAAAAAGAGAAACGAATACATACGCGACGTTTACTCTTCAAACGCCGCGCCGATTCTTCTCTCCGTATACACAAGCGGAAAACTAACTCATGGCTGCCGGCCAACTGCCGAGAGCGCCGAGATATTTGCGGACTGGACATCGCGAACGATGTACACGTGACACAATTTCATTACCCTTGCGATCTGAAGCCGCGTGCAAGCATGCGAGGAATCGACGCTGCCCGTTTGAATTCTTTTCTCGTCACCTTACCACCCACCTCTTCCGCGATCTCTGGCACGTTTTACTCACTTTCGCACTTACGCGACAGTTTTTTTTTTCTTTTTTTCTTTTTACTTGTATAATTCAAATCGACATTTTTTTACGAATACGTGTGTTGCTCTTTTTTATTATTCTTACTTTATTTTTATTGCAATTAACAACTTGTCGGAAAGATTATCGGTGTGTCATTCAACCTTACCAGCTACCAGATAGCCCAGCCAGAAAAGTGCTGATAAAAGCGACCGTCTGACCGAGACGAAGTGCTTGGAAACACCGCATTGGTAGAAGCCGAGAGAGGAATCCCGGCGCGCCGATGCCGGTGAATGAAGGGGTTGAGGGCGACGCGGTTCAACGTTTCCGATGCTGCACGACGAGGCCGGCCGGCCGGCGAGAACAGCAGGGCCAGCAGCAAGGGCCTCGTGACCTTGGCACCGAGCGCAACGGCCCGGCCTCTCTTGCTCTCGCCCCGGACGGACTTCGGCGCGGCGGCATCGCGTTAAGGAGTATGGTATTTATAGAGCGGAGAGCGAGAGATACAAGACCCCCCTCGACCCCCCACACTCGTCTCCCTCTTCTACCGGTCTCTTCCCCCCTTCGGTCGGTGTATCGTCGACGAACGACCGAATCGCAGAGATTCCACGATTCCTCCCGCGTTCATCTATCTCTCTCCTCTCTCAGCTCTTCTGTATCACCTTTTCTCTGTATATACCGTTGCCGCAGAAGGAAGAAAAGGAAGGATCCTCGTCTCGAAGAGAAGGCGCGCGGATGACTAAACAAATCTCGTAAGCCGCGACAAATCTTGCCCTTCGAGAATTATTTACGGCCGATTCGCCGCGATTTTTCGAGATAAATCCCTACGAGGTGGGCCATAAATCCGCCGCCCGGATTGTTCTCTTTATTTCTCTCCAACTTTCTGTTATTCTTTCTCTCTCTTTCTTTCTCTCGCAAAACAACACCGGATCTTCGGGTCGAACGAAGAGAGTTCCTAGAAGAGCCGAAAAGAAGACATCGAAGATCCCTCCCCATTGCACTTCACTCGGCGCGATACTTTAATGATCGTGCGTTCCTCGAATCGAGCGTCATTCAAAACATCCGACAGAAAATCGATTACGAACAGCATCTTCTGATTCAAAATCTTTGCAACAGTAAATCATTTTTTTTTTTGATAAAACATAACAAATAATTACTTTTTTTTTAAGAACTGTATTGTAAATTAGTTATAAAACATAAATAGATTGAAGCTGATTACTAGGTCAGGTTGTTATAGCGATGAAGTAAAGTAATAATAATTAATTGCTTATATATTTTAATGCAATTTCAACTGAATAATTGAAGTTTATTAATTAGCCCTATATATAACTAACTCAATTTTCATTTTCATGTGCAATTGATGTGACCTAATTAACATCATCACAATTATATTTTATTACGTAAATTATCAATTACTTCATCACGTTGATTATTATCAAATATCTGTAGAAATATTTAAAAAATTTCAAAATCCTGTCTTTTTTCAGATTCTTTCAAGTAAATTTCAAGTGGAAAACTTTTATACAGCAAAAGAGAAATTTTATACAGCAAAAAAACAACATTCAATAAAATCAAAAGATAAAAAAGCAGCTGATAACAGCACGAAAGAAAAACAGAAACAAATATATGGTGGTATATGTTGAGAACCATATTGAAACGGTATTCGAGGCAGGTGACTTAACGTGCACACGCGAGTGACATTCTCGATGAACCTAGCAACTTCCACGAAATCTCACCGGTTCTTTTCTTTTCAAACGCTTGACCTCGAGCAAATAAAAAAAAAAAAAAGAAAGAAATTGACACATAGATGTTGCACTTCAGACTCGTCGGAGTTTCGCAACATATATTTTAACTTCTAAATGAATTTCCGTTCGAACGTGGTTCGCAGATAAATGATTCAGCGATCCATATAAGGACATCATTGTAATATTATTTATATTTCTAATCATTCTTTTTCATTCAGTTTTACGATATCCGCTGAAACATGAATATATCTCACGACACGAACAATTAGCTTAAAATATAGCCGACGTGGTTGACGACTCAAGGACCACAGGATGTTCCGACCAACAGAGATCCGAAATTTCATCTCTACTTGAATTGGTTACCTATTTCTGAAGTCAATTACAATAGCGTTAAGGAAGTCGCCGATCTTTCTGCGCCCAGTACCTAATGGTATCTATTATTTGCTAGATATTCATCGGCTTTTTGCGGAGTCAACCCAAAATCCCTTTTTCCTTGACTTGACCAGTAACTTCTGGCTCTTTTCTTTCCCAAATAATAGCCGATTTCCGACTTCGATTTTCGTCCAAAGCGAACAAATTCCAGAGCGCAGGTAGAACGAAAAAATAAAGAAAGAGAGGCTTACGCGGCAAAAAAGCAAAGTTTTGGCAAACCTCTCCCGATAAGGTAAAAATCTATGATGATGTTAACGAAAAAATTGGAGAACAAGAATAGAAGAGAGGATGGACTAATCAGGAAAAGGAAAGATAGATTATAAGCAGGGTTGGTGGTAGTGAACTGGAACACAACTCTGACGCAGCTGTTAGTTAAAGCGCCGATCTTGCAGCTGTCAGGTTCCGGGCCGAAAGAGAGGCCCGACTTGTATGCAGCTGCTCTCTCTTCCTATGCACCCGCCAGCAACCCCTATACGCTGTTGCACCCCCGAAAGCGTTTCGACTGCCTGCGGCGCGCCCGCCTATTCTTAAACTAATCGTCTCTCTCGCCACGGGGTTAACGAGCGAGAAAGAGAGAGAGAGAAAGAGAGAAGTTAACCCTTCGATCATAAAACGACTGCACAGGACGATGATTATTTTCTAGGCGGGAAAAAGTGTCTCTTGGTGAATGACTGATGATGATGCGGGGGGAAAAAAGATTAACGATAAAATAAATTAACGATAAAATAAATTA
>QVOB01025266.1:0-13490 GCA_014839585.1 Pseudomyrmex concolor
GTCCCGAGAGATGGCGCCGCCTATCCGATAGACGACAGTAGCTGAGCTGCCAAATCGAAGGTCACTCGCCACTCCAGCATCCTCTTAATACGCTTATTCATAGAATATTCTGTGATAATTATCAGCCAACGTTTGACTGTCAATTACTCTTCACAGACTGAAATTTTTAGATAATCTTTAGGCTATAATGAGCTAGAAAAAGAGAGAAAGAGAAAAGAATGCGTTGGAAAGATATGTGAACGTTATTTTGTTTTCTCTCGTGCACCCACAATCGTTTCTCTTACATACAAAATTAAAATTGCTAAATTGTAGTCATAGTCACTCTATTAATTAGATTAACCGGCAACGAGAACGCAGAGGAGAGAAAAAGAGAGAGAGAGAGAGAGATATTGTTGATTAGGTTAGTAAATAATCAGAATTATTGTACACGACACCTTGTCGCACAACGTTTCACAATTGTGCAATGTAAACTTTTATTTAAGACAATTTTCGGTGAATTATATACGATTTATTTGTATATAATGTAACATTTCTTAAATGAATAACGATTTTACATGAAACAATTTTACATATATTTGTATTTTTTGTAAAATGTCATCAAACAAAAATATCAGCAAATAAAATAATTTCTAAGAAGCGAAAAAATTATATTTTATATAACTGTGAACATTGATATAAAATATGAAACTTTTATATGTATATATATTTATAATATATCTATTTATATTTTTATACTTCTATACATTGTATGTATTCTAATCATATCGTTATATTCATGTAAAGTCGAAGATATCAAAATTCTCGAGACGACAACGGCACAACAAGCTTCAAAACTGTTAAAGTCTTTTCTCAAAAGCTTCTTTTTCTATGTAATGCACGAGTCGATGTTCACACAAAAAAAAATGACGAAGCACATGTCTTTCCAACTTAATGTTATTATTTATTCTGTAAAATAAACTTATATATATATATATATATATATATATATATATATATGTACCCCTTTTTATACCTTTTTAAGCGTTACAATGTGAACTTGTTAATTAAAAATTAAGCCAATAGGCGTCTAAATGTCAATTATTAATATTATAGATAAATCTATGTACGTGTATATTTTTTATTATTACATAGAAATTAGAGAGTCAGCAGCAGAAAATCATTTCTATAAATACAATAAGATAAAATATCTAAATATCTATTGATATTTAAACGTCTATTGATTGACAATCGACTGTAATTATTCATCATTTATATAAGTAATCACCAATGCACTTTTTTTTCAGACAATTGACGATGCTTGTTGCGTAATTGTTTGCTTGTCTCTCTGCTTATGCATCTTGAATTTTATTGAGCCTGCATATAAAATATTAAACTCTTTCTGTGTTTTCCTCACATTTTATAAAGTGATGGTGTTGCACACTATTTTATAAAACATCTTTTGCAAAACTGAAAAACATTATTACATTGCAATAACTTTTTAAATTATAGAGTTAGTCACGATAAAAGAGTAAAATAAAATGACTTATAAATTATATTCTTATATAATCCGACATTTGATCCTTTCACAGGGTGTTATAAGAATATATGAAGATCTGTTTTTGAATCGCGTTAATGTCATTTTTATACCGATGTTTCGTAGACAATTCATTTCGTCAGAGTTTCAAAAGCAGCTTAATAATACACACTGATAAAGTGAACTGAAATATCTACGAAACATCGGCATAAAAAGAGAGGATACTAACACGGTTCAAGATCAAAAACTATTTTTAGATATTCTTATAAATATATATATACATATAATGCATTTTATATGAAAATTTAGCAATACACTTTTAAAGAAATAATGATTTTCAGTAGCTTGCAACTTGCAAATATCAAAATCAAGAATACGCGCATGCTAGTTTAACAATAACATGTACATTGTATTTTACAACTGTATTTATTTTTTAATTGTGCGCAATCTTAAAGTTTGTTTAAAATTATTCGTGAGTTAAAATAACATGCGCAATATTTTTTCTGTAATTATTTCGCATAAATCTAATAGATTTCTTTTGCAGATGACAGCGAGGTTGACATCCCAATATTTCGCACAGAAGAAGGTCGATATTTAGCATCATGTAAGCACAATCTCTCTTGTAAAAAACTTTATACAACTCTTCATATCTTTATATGGAGAAAACGTAATAAAATTATTAATTATTTTTAGCATTAGGTGATCCTTTAATTAAAGGATTAACGGAAGTTGCTAACACTCGTCCAAAAGATCCGATCACATATCTTGCAACATATTTGTACAACTTTGCTAGCAAGAACAAAACTAATGATCAGGTACTTGCATGTTTGATTTAAATAATGAAAGAATTTCTTAAGATATGTAAAATCAAAGAAAAAGGCTCAAAATTTGTTTTTTTTTTATTTTTTCAGGAATCTAATGTTCTCATTATACCTGATCGACAAGAGGAGAATTTGGAAAATATCGAGAATGAAAATATAGATGACGACGCCGGTTATCCTCGAAGTCCGGATTCGGACATACCTGAATCTACATTTAGCAATCCTAATAGAGTACGTATAAACAACGAAACAACGTGCAACATTGTTTTTCAACTTTCACACAAAAACAGATCTTAGATTACACTGCGATAATAATTATGCTCTGTAAATCGATTGTTTGCAATAAGTAAAAATGTCACACACATCAAAAAGAAATAAACAAATATTGTTCTCATCGTCAGGATGAACACGGACAAAGCATGATCCATTTTGCGGCAGTTCGTTCCTATTCGAAAGACGGCTTGTACCATCTGCTGTTAGAAACCCAAGTGAACATTGGTTTTAGAGACGAATTTTATCGAACAGCCAGAGATGTTGCCGAACAGGCGAATATTCAAGAGAACATCAGCGAAATTGATCGCTTCGTTGTTTATCTAGCGGCAAGAGGTAAAAGAAAAGAAAAACAAACTGTGCTTTAAGATTATTAGTAAAACCTAAAAAATCTGTATTGATATTTGTTGAATATGCAGGTGAGACAGAAAAATTAGTCGAACTTTTACTCGAAGGCTATGATCACATTTTGGACGCCGAAGATGATGGAGCAAACATTATCGACGTTGCCGCGCAAAGAGGACACGAAGCTACTGTGCAATTTTTACAATCAATCCCCAATTACGTGGTAGGTTGACGCGACAATTAATTTTCTATGAAATGACTTGATTCATTATATTATTATTCTTATGAGAAAACTTAACATAATTATTCGATAGAATCAACGCGAGGAAGTACATGCTGCAATTCGAGCGAATGACGAAGATCGAGTAAAGGAACTTTTAAATAAAAATAACGGAGGTGGAAAATTGCTGGCTGTTGGAAAAAATTCAATCGGTCGATGTGCATTACATATTGCCGTACTTCAAGAGAATGAAGAGATCGTTAAATTTATCGCAAAAACGTATCCAGAAACATTACGCATCGGTGATAACGTACGAATCATTTAAGTAGCAAACACTATGACTCGCGTGATTAAAAGTAAGACCAAATTGATTCCATGAGTTAGAAAGTCTATACAATAAATAATATACAATTGTAAAATATATGATCAATATTGCGTATTAGGTTTTTTTTAATATATGTGTGTATTTACAAAATAGTATAAATTTGTTGTGTGTTCATGTAATGCATAAAAATATTATTTTCTTTTTTCAGTTAGAAAGAACTGCACTTCATTACGCAATGGGCGTGCCGTCCGTAGAAGTTTTAAGTAACACATTAATTAAGGCAGGCGCAAAACGTATTGTCAAAGATTTGGTAAGACATATATATATATATATATATATATAATTCGATAAGAAATATGTTTTTAATGCAGAAAGCTAATTTATTTAAATTTCTAGAAATCTCGACAGCCTTCGTATTACTTTATGAATAAGTCTGATATCGAGCAACTTCAAGAAGAAGAAAAATCCATGATTATATAAATGTACATTATATAAATGTAATAATAACATGAATTACATTATAATCATGCATTTTATTGACGTCAGAGGCGACGAGAAAAAAGCTAGTCAATGTTACGCGAAACACGCGTTACTTGAAATGGTGTGTATAGACTAATAATAAAACATCTAATGATTGGCACAACTTTTTTTTTCACACGCGCAGTCTATCTCTTATATGTCTATGGTAAAAAATCAAAATTAACTTATTAAAATGTCAAGTAATATAAGTGACCATAGACAAAAATGTTAACACAACTACAAAAAATCAAGTGCCAATCATTGGAGAGATGCTAACTAGATTCAGTTACTCTATATCACTTGTACAATATTTCACAGAATTTTAAATGTTTTTTTTTTTCAGAATAAAAATAATTCGTTTATGTTTTGTAAAATTTTACAGTAGAACTCCAATAATTTCGAGCACGTAAGACCGTGCGCATTCTTCGAAAATAGAAATTATTTCCTAGTTAGCGACCAACTGGTAGCAAGAGACAAAAGATATACCTATGTTTCTTTTTCTCTTACAATTAGACTGCGCTCGAGAGGCGTACTATCAGCGCTATTGCGTTATTCTATCTTTGTTTTATATCTATTTATATCTAATGAGCGATAAAGATAGAATGATGCAAGTCATAAATGTGTGCACTAAACCTAACCTAACTCTAGAATGATGCAATGGCGCAGATAAGCGCGTTTCTCGAACGCGCAGTCTTATTTGAGTTAAAATGGAAAAGAAAATAGACGCGCATTCTACGAGTTGCACTTAAAAATATCGGATAATCATCACTAATAGGGAAATCTATTGGCTCATAACGAAGAAATCGAAATTGTGATGCTCAAAATTACTAAAGTTCTACTGAATATTAGAAGAAAAACCTCATCTCTTGTAACATTATAAGAAAGGCCTTTTTATTTAAATGTATTGGTTTTAAAACGTTAAGCTATCTCTGGCTTTTTCTTATTTAATATATTATGAAAAACTTGTGTTATTCGCTTTCGGCGACCCTAGTTAAGAAGAGCTCGAGAATATATAGCGTTGTGCATCATCGAAAATATGCGGACTCATAAATTGTGTATGCTTCAAATGTGTTAAGAAGTTAATATCTTACGAATAAATGTAATGAGACTGCAATGTAGTATCATTATTCATTAAGTTAGATCGGAAGAAGTACACTTGCACGAGTACTAATTTTAGAAAATTAAAAAAAATCCTAGAGAAGATTCTGAAAACTAAATGTTTTTTTTAAATAATATATAAATATTTAAAATTAAAAAAGAATACAAAGGTAAATTTGTATTGATCACTTTTCTGCTGTTTATTATAATTTTTAATTTAATGCTTTAACAATCTTAAATTAAATTGTGCTTGTTCGACATATATCACTTAAGATAAATTGAGATCAAAAAATGTTTAACGTTCTGATACGAAACTTTTAGCATTAGTCTCAGTAGCATTGTTCTGTCGTGTAATCATAAGATACTCTTCTGTGATCTCCTCAGGCTGAATCTTGTTGAAAAATGTTTCTCGTTCCTTGTATACGTAATACATGTCATCAAAGTTAAAATGCAATCCCAGCACTATATTTAACGCAGAAGTGTCATATGCATGACAACCTGAATATCGATACTGTGGTTTTTTATTAAATCTACAGCCTGCCGATTGTGCACCTACAAACGTTTGGTTAGATACTTTAACGTCCAAACAGGTAATTAAATGACTAATATATTTCCATTAAAGTAATTATAAACTCAGAAATTATAAACTCTAAACTTTAGAAATTATAAACAGAAATTATAAACTCTATATATATGTACATTCAAATATAAATTAAAAATACCTACCAATAGGAGAAATACAATCTCTTGTCAATGCGCACTGGACCCAAGGCAGCATTACTTTTTCCCTAATATCTTTAAAATTGCTAATTACTAAATGCGACGCTCTAATCAATGGGAGAAAGAAGAAACTCTCAGCTGAAGCGTGAAAATATTCATACATTTTTGGATGTGTTAGAGAACTAATAGCATGCCTTGTAGGCCAAGTCAAAATTCCAGATTTTGGACAAAGATATTTTGCAACATCTGTAGAATTTAGACGTACATTGGAGTCCATATATATAATACTACCTAGTGTATTTAAAGCTGTCTGTGAGAGAAAAGTATTATATAATCAATACGATTATCTTTTAGAAAGAGGAAAACTATAAAAGTAACCTAGAAAATTACTTACTTGAATAACTAAAGGTCTATAAACATGCAATGTGTCATCCTCAACATGAGCAGGGAATGGGCTTAGATCAAAGTGGATCACATTACATCTCGTAGAATTACAAGCAAGCCTAATACTTTGTAAGGAATCTTCGTTTAAACCAACACTATAAATCACAATACTATTATTTGGCAAAAAGTAGCTGACGTTTCTAATAAAGCCATAGATATATTGCTCGTTTCCAGGCCTTACGAGCGACACAACCGTCACATTCTGTGGCTTGAGACTAATCGGTGTAGTGCTTGTCTGTCCATCTAGACCAAGCAACGCAAGATATTTAGAATCTGTCACTAGACGCTTCTCTTCAACGTCTTTTAAATTTTCCTTAAAACAATATCTTGCAATTAACGAAATATAAAATTTAATGCGTCACATGCATATAAAACAAGGATATGACAATAATTTATTTGCAAGAATGATATGTCCATACCTGGAAGCTCCGTAACTGTTTGTGAGTTTCCGTCACTAAAGTTTGAATGGAAGGTCGCTGATTGCTGAAGGCAATGAAAACAATGCTGCTCCCTGCTATGCAAATCAGCAACAATAGCAGGCCCTTGATACGCATCGCTCATCGTTTAATGAGATTTGATTGGCAACTGGAGAAAAGTACAACACACGATACGTTATGTTTAAAACGTATCTTTTAGGTTAAACTTTCATTGCATCGATATAATACGTCACGTTGCAAAAGATTGAGTACCGTAGTAACTCATTTTTTGATGCATAAACAATTAAAATGATTTATCGGCGTAATATTTACAAACTTGCAGAAAATTAGATGAGGCTTTTGATATCAAACTAGGTACTTCCACGAGCTTGGTCATAAACGTTCACATACTTTACACAAATGTTTGTACATATTTTTATAGGGGATTTTGTTCTACGCAATATGTGTAAAATCCTGAAGTCCTGAAGGGATTTTGTAGATCAGGACTCAGGAGTGATTGCGTTTCGACATTCACTGTCAGAACTAAAAATCTATAGTTCATACCAATTTAGTACCAATAAATTCTACTATAGAACACAACGGTTGACACCTGCTGTAGGCGTCATAATGTTGCTATAGCAATTGATTATCACTCACTTTTACGGAGACAAATATCCCAGTGGACAGTGACTAAACATGTACCACTGTGTGTGGTCAGACAATTATAAAAATAATTATTAGATATGTGTATTAATATTCATCAATTCTCAAAAGTTTTAAGTATTTTTAAGATATATATATTTTTAATTTCTCTCTCTCTCTCTCTCTTTCTCTCTCTCTATATATATATATATATATATCACGATTGAATATATCATGATATATATTATATCATGACCCAGCAAACAATTTGGTTGTGGGATGTTGTGGATTTGTCAAAAATCGCCGGCGGAATTTAATGCCAAAACCATAGCCTACTGTGTCCTCAGTAGGATATGGTTTGGCGATTGAATCTGTTTAACATTGAGATATGTCAAAACGAGACCAAAATCATAACAGATCTGCCATTAGCAAAACGAAACCAAAGTCAGGCACCAAATCCGAAACAAGTTTGGTCATCTTGGTCTATTTGGCGCCAAAATATCGCCAAATACAGAGCATATCTGTTATCAAAACTGTCAACAGAACATTAGCAAATACAGAGCAGATCTGTCGTCATAAACGTCGACAGATTGCTACCAAACGCAGACCAGATCTGTTGTCTAAAATGGATTCTGCTTGGAAGTGAAATTAATTACTGAAAAAAAAAAAAGAAAATGGTATACCGCCTTGTCGGGGAGGAATTAATTCAAGATTCACTCGAATTAATTTTTGGAGGCCTGATTCAGCTCGCCGATCAACCGATGAACTCTATTGAAAGCAACTGAACCTGAAAAAATCCTAATGTGATAACGGGATTTGAGAACTCGAAGACCTCCATATTCGCAGCCTCTGTACCAAGGCCGCGAGACCACTTGTGTTTCTTACTAACATATAATTATTTTTATGTACTTCGCAAGCTATCCTACACATTTCATATATTATTTATGTAAATTATTATTTTACTAAAAATATTGTAATACGATGTACCTGCAACAATAAATAAAAATATTTTTCTTATTATTATTACATAATTTAAAATACATTTTTACAACGCAAACACATTTCTTGTTGATATATGCTGATTATACTATACATACTGTTCTGAACACATTTTTGAGACCTGATGAATATTAATAAACTTATGTTAATTATGTATATAAAAAGAATTGTAATAAATATAAATTCACATTATAGATAAAAGATAGCACTTTAATGTGATGTAAGTAAACTTGTAACAAAAATTTAGTTTAGCCTCAAAACAATGATAAATATAGTCAATAATGCTAATTTTGATACATTTAACCTCAAATTTCTCGGAAATTTGACGTTAAATACGCTAGGTCACTTTCGTCGTCGGATTCGTTTTCGATGACTAAAAATCCATTAGAAAACACTTTGTTTATTCAGGTTTTTGAGTGACAATTTTTCTTCTAGAATGGAAATTCCAGCACTGTTCTCTAAGTATATTTTAAATTATATTTTATCAATATTTAATAAAATTCGAATACAAAATCTTTCTACTGATTTATAAGAAAAGGACTGCTTATAAGAAAAACTGCTCTTTAAAGTATAGTTTATCAATAATGCATTTGATAATACATTTGCAGGAATGTGAAACTGCAATGGATTTTAAATTGCGTTTAGTCAATCTGTCATCAGCATAGTTGACAAGCCTGCTTATTACTGTTTGTTGTCAATCTGTTGTGCAAACGTATCGGAAGCTATTGCATATTTGTGTGCCAATTGATGACTTGCAACTGTCAAAAACTGCTTAATGTCTGCTAACAATTTGTCATCAACATGGGTGATACGACCGCAGATAATTTCCATTTTGTTACGTGGATGTCAAACAGATAGTGTTGTAGTCTTGCGTGCGAACAGTCCACACGAATGCACGAGCAGATCTGCTTGGCGTTTGGCGGCATTCTGTCGTCAAATTATTCAACATATCTATTCTATTGCAGTCACCTTTTCTCGTAAACAGATGCTGCTATGGTTTTGCGAACTGTTTGGTTACAGTATTTTTAAAAGCAGAGCTGCTTGTTATCGACCGTCTATTTATCCTCAACTTTCTCGACAGAAATGTATCTGCTATAGACCACAATACTCATATATATTGTCGACAAAGTTTGTTGCGTCTTTCAATTTTGTGTGCTAACAGTTTTGACAGCACCAAAACATGTTTCCCTTTTGTAGCGTTTCAGGAAACAGTTTCTGTTTGTCAAGTCTGCGCAGTCAGAAATTGTTTATATTCAATTTATTTACACGATTTATCTAGACATCAGATACTATACTTTATCAGTTGTTTTGCATATTTATCAGTTTTTTAACTATTTGTTCTCTCAATATATATGCTCATCTTATTTACTCGTGATATTATACTTGTTTTTATATTATTGAGACATGCTGATATTCATTTCAACGTCTCTTCTTTAACCCTCAACCGTCACATGGGATCTGAAAGACCCCAGCAAAAGTTTAAAAAAAAATTGATTGATTGATTTACGTTGTTGTGATGAACATTTAAAGTCGTTGGGGTATCCTAGACCCCATGTGACGGTTATGAAATTCTGAAGAGGTGTGGCAGTTGAGAGTTAAAAATAGATACCTATGATATATATATATATATATATACATATATATATATATATATATATATGTATATACATATATGTATATATCATAGGTATCTATATGTTAAAAATAAATACTTATGATATATATATATATATATATATAATATATATATATATATATATTATATATATATATGTATATACATATATGTATATATCATAGGTATCTATTTTTAAATATTATATATATATATACATATATATATAATACGTATACATGTGTATGTATACATATATATATATATTTATAGTAGAATACCTATTCGTCATCGAGATATTTATAGGTATCTATTTTTAAAGAAGAGATATTGAAATGAATACCAGCATGTCTCAATAATATAAAAACAAGTATAATATCACGAGTAAATAAGATGAGCATATATATTGAGAAAACAAATAGTTAAAAAACTGGTAAATAGGTATGCAAAACAACTGATTAATTACAAAACAATTGATAAATTATAGTATCTGATGTCTAGAAATCGTGCAAATAAATTGAATGCGTAAATAAGCTGACGTGTGCATGCGAAAGAACTAATAGCATATAAATAGTAGTATTATATCATGTGAACAAACAAAGATTGCTACTTTGACTGCGTTTTGATATTCATTGCCAGTACTGAAAATCTGTAGCATATGTGACGTGAAGAGTTTTAGTACTGGCAATTATAATATCGGAACGCAGCTTTTGTAACTACATAATTGCTAATATGTAAATATATGCACTTCGTCTTTCAAGAATTATGTATATGTCTCAACATATTTTTAAGAACTACATCTTAACATATTTTATTTTTATTATTTCTGTATTATTTATAAAATAAATCAGTTAAAGAACTCAGCGCTAAATAAATTTATATTTTTTATATTTTTTTTTTTTTTTTTTATTTTATCAAGTTTTAGCTTGTGAGAAATATTATTCAGAGTCAATGAAAGTTAATCTTATAATTATTCTTTACAATAATTTAAATGCTCGTAAAAATTTCAAACTAAGAATTAAAATCAATACGAGTCTCTGTTCGTGGAATTATAAATATATTTTCTAATTTCCTTAATGTAAATTAATACACATCAAAATTAAATTTAATTCAAAAATTTACACAGAATGCTTAGTTGCATCACGAATATGTGAAGTATCTAATTTATGTCTCCCCCTCCTTCTATAAAAATTAAATACTCTATAAAAAAACACTCGACTAAGAGTTGAATCCATTCCGTGCAGACATCTCAATTTGGTTACTAAGGCCGAACAATCAGCATGTACGCTCATATTGACCTTACTTTTTAGTTTGTATTATATTTTTTATGCATACATTATTTACAAACATTTTGTTTTTATTTTTTGTATCTTCTTCAATATACATAAATTTTAAATATAATAATTAGTAATACTTTGGTAATGGACATTGGAATAGTGAAACAAAATTTCTTTTTAAAATAAGATATGATGTTGTCTATTAATCAACTTATTAATAACAAATAATGACCAACATCTGTAAATAGTCACGAAATTTATTTAAGTTTAGAAAAATAGAAATATTTTTCTCTTTCTCGCGAGTTTTCTCGTACGTACAGGTAAATCCGATAATAACAATACTCAGCATTTGAATTTATTTTTATTAATTTGAATTAATTTAAAATAATTTTGCAATGCTCTGAATCTCAAAACATTTTAATTGGTTTTAAATGTCATCAGTGAAGATGTTATTATATTATTTTAGTAAAGAAAACATTTGTTAATATATATCTTGTCATTTTCTTATATCATATTTTTATACATATTTTGGTCATAATTTATTTTATATTTATTAATTAATTGTTGTTCATTAAATCTTTTCTTTTATAAATTCTTTCAACTAATGACAGTTTTGCGTTGTGTTCTTTTTTAAAAATTGCTGTAAGATTTATTTTGGCTGCTCTTTTAAAAAACTCGAAAGAAATCAACATGGACAATTCAGATGAAACCAGAAACTTCCGTACAAATGCATGGAATATTTATTATTTGTCACATAAAGTCAAAGACGTTAAGTTTTTATACTCGTTTGGATACTTGTTCTTTGTAATTTTGTATTCAGTTTACCAGTTTTAAATTAAATACGTGTGACAGTATAATTATTGCAAAATGCTTCTCTTCTTCTCATTATGTTTAGTTTTTTATTTCGTGTGATGTAACGTACTATAAAAGCAGCTACATCAATCGATCGACGCCAGATCTCGAGTTACCGTAGACAATGACGCGGCTAATAACGTACGTTGTGGCGATCATCGGTATCGTGTTGATGTGTGTTCTCGCAGAAGAAGAGAAATATACTGATAAATACGATGATATCGATGTGTTTAGTATACTCTCAAACGAGAAACTGCGACTGCAATATTACAAATGTTTCATAGGTACTGCACCGTGTCTAACAGCAGATGCGAAATTCTTTAAAGGTATGTCATTCACATCACAATAAAATTACAAGAAGCGTTTTATATTTGCCAGATATGCGCGCGATTTCTATTTATTTCTAAATCTGAAAAAATAGAGCTTGATAAACGTTTTTTTGAATAACAACTTTCACATATATCTCTATACGTTATTTTACAGTACAAATACATGTGAGAGTTTCATTCTCGAGAATATACACATTGCTTCTTTCATATATCTTTTATATATAAACAATTTTAATGACTTATAAACACATAAGAGAATCTTGGAAATTAAGAAATTATAAAAGCTTTGTTATACAGCTGATTTTTTGAGTCAATTTTATTTTGTATTAATTGAAGTCTATTTTTAGAAATAAATGGCTAATCTCTTAAAAATGTAATAAAACTAGATCTTATTTTTGTAAGAGTTGCAGTTTTTATACAAGAACGTAGAAAATATTGTTCAAAATTATTGTAATATTATAATTTTTGTTAATCAAAAAGAAACGAAAGCTATAGGCACACATTTTGTGCATACTATTAATTAAAACCAAAATGTCAAAATATTTTGATTTCAGATATTTTCGGTGAAGCTTTCCAGACTAAATGCAAAAAATGTACTGATAAACAAAAAGAAATAATGGATAAAATAGTTGATTGGTACGTAAAAAATCAGCCCGAACAATGGAAGGCTATTATTGCAAAGACCGTGGAAGAGTTAAAACAAAAGAATACTGATCAATAATTATGATGAATAAACGCGAACAAAGTTGATTCGATAACGATAAGAAACTTTATTGTTTATACTATAAAATATTCACACAATATTCAGTTATCAAAACTATATAGTTGTTTAGCTTTATATTCAGAAAATATAATTGTTATAATTGTAATATGCTTGTATTTTTGTGGTATTATTGTAGAAATAAAATATAGAAGTGCATTCTTTGATTTGTATTGTGTGTTCCCGATACTTTAGATAGATAACTATATTTTTTTCTCTATATATATTGGGTTGGTGAAAAAGTTTCTTCATATTTTATTGCAAAAATGAAACAAATTTTATTCATATTTGAAATGAAGCTTATGAAATTAAATATGTGCCGTTT
>QVOB01025267.1:0-11572 GCA_014839585.1 Pseudomyrmex concolor
CTTACTACGTTGACAAATCAACTAAACTGACGATAATTTCGGTAATTGTAACAATAAACAGATGAAATCACAATACAATATTAATATAACATAAAGGCACATAACAAAGTAATTGCACGCATATTATCATCACTTGTTCTATTTTTTCTGCTCTATGAGGCATAAAACCTAGCGCGGCTCAAATCCCGCAGTTACCCTACACGAATATCAACATTCACTTTCATCATCTCGACATTTGTTTAATACTTATAATACTTATAATACTTTATTTCTGCACGTGATAATTATTTCGCAAAGTTCTGCGTTTTCTTAATCATCTTTGCAAGTAACATATTATCTTGGCAAAGTAATATATTCGCAGCAAGAATCAAAATTGCTTAAAGCCTCCCATTGAATTATTTCGGAATATTTATTCTAAACAAATAAATACGAGAATCCTTTCGACGAAAACATTCGCTGCAATAAATTACATTCGTTTCCAAGTAAGAAACGTACTAATACGTTTCTACGTATTCTTATTCTTACGTATACTAAAACTATAATAATATATGTACTCTCTCAAAAGCGTTCTAAACTTCAAAAATTTATTCATATACTAAACTCTTTTAAAGCAGAAATGTTTATTTGAACTTTTATCTTTTATTTCTCCGATCTCGGAGTCCGCGTGACGAAATATTCGCGTTACAAAGAAATATATTATCTTCTCGTTTATTTTTTGTGTAAGACGAATGAGATCGATGTAAATGCGATGCTCGCGCGCGAAGGTTGCGTTCAAAATTTCTCACGGAGTTTATCATCGTCAAAAATAGAGCAAGAGATTTCGCGGGCACAAAGTATATGCGGCTTTTAACGCAACACGTGCCGCGACGACGACGCAGTTGGAGGTCCATTACCGCAAACTATCGATGTTGATTCGACAGATCGTCACGAGGCCTTTGAACACGCGCCTTAATTTTTGCGTAGACACGACCATCCTTTCCTTCTACGATTCCTTCTCTCTTTCTCGTTTACACTTCGATGCGTCTACAATCGAAACGAAATGATCAAGCACGCGATTCGTATAAATAATAGTGCCTAAGAATAGAAAGGCTGACTTGAGAAATAACTTCGTCCGAATACCGAATCACGACGGCGATTCTCAATCGACATCCGTCCCTTGGTCGTTTCATTTTGAATCTCGACCGAAGATACGTCGCGATCGAAAATAATGATTACAATCGGCGGCGTAGGCGTCACGTGGCGTCGTCATCACAATCCGACACCATCATTATTTCGCTTATCACTATGATCGCGAGGTATTTTGAAAAGATACACCGTTCAATGTGATCTTCACTTCTCTTCTCGTTTTTTTTTTTCTCTACTGCCTCTCCTCGTTCGTGATGATTTTATTTTTTACGTCAAATATATTGCGTCAGGTTGAGCATAACATCGCCACGCGAGTATATTACACTAAATTGTAAAGCGTTCTTGTGATTCATAATCCACACGTTTCTGCTGTTGAGAAATTCGTCCCGAGTCACGGACTCAGCGCAAATACAACAAACATCACATAAAAATAATATTATTAATTGTTAGAGTAAGAGGCCCAAATTTCGTCCCCCTTAAGTTTTTTGACTCTTATTCAGACTGTAATTAATGGCCCCTACTTAAAAAAATTCGTATGCGTAGCTCAAACCCTCTAATATAAATCCCATAATCCTTGTTTCTAAAACTTTCATAGAAAAAAAGAAAAAATTAAAATGTGATAGAATGCATTTTTGACGTTTCCAAAAAAGTATTCCTAATTTCGTCCCCCTTTGGATTTATCTAGAAAAAAGTTGAAACTGTTAGTACGATCTATTAAAATGTTTTCTAGAAGTGCTATTATCTATAAAAATATGATTTTACATGTAAAAAGTAAACAAATTAAGTAAAATACACAGTTCATAGTTACAAGAATACAGAAATCACTGAAAACTGCTTTATTCTATATAAAGAAAAGACAAACAGTAAAAGTTTTGATTATTATTATTTTTTATTTTTATTTTTATTTATTTTTTTTGCGTTTTAGTGATTTTCAACAGATGGCATAGCTGAGATACTGGGGACGAAATTTGGAACACCCTTAAGGGACGAAATATGGAACAGAGCTACATTTTACATTTTTATTAAATGTCAGTTTACTCTTGGGACACAATAAGATTATCACTTTGTGACATTAAAATAGAAGTTATATATTATATGTGCACAAAATTGCAAGTTAAAAGAACGTTTGTTTTACATAAAAAACAAGTCTCAAACTGAAGCCTGCACTAAAATACGCTGCTTGCAAACTATCCATACGTTATAAACTTGCGACAAAAACAACGATTACGCTCATAACGCAATAATAAGGTTTTTTGCGTGCGTTCTACTAATTCCAATAATTCCTGCACATAACAGTACCTGAGATCAGCCGAAGGACGGAGTTTGGGCCTCTTACCCTATATTATTAATTGTTGTCATCAATGTCAATTTCGGAGTTTATCCAGTCGAGGGAAGAAAAATAACTAAAAGCGTGTGCGCAATTTGTATCACAGAATAATCTGAAGATGACACTAAGAAGACTATAGAGGAAAATAGAAAATAAGTTGAGTTACATGTAATAATTCGACTTACCGAAGATTTGGAATTAACAAGATTCGACTTTAAACGAAAATATGAAAATCAAGATTTGAAGTTCGAAACAATAACGTAACAAAATCATATAGAACCATAAACTACAGTTCTATTTGATTTTATTATATTGGTATCGTTAATTAAAAAATCAAACTAAGTAACAGTAATTATCGTTGCGGATAATTACTATTATCTAGTTCATGCTTAAATGGTGTTTTCCTTGTACTGTTTAAAACATTGTCATTTAATTAAAAAAAAAAAAAAAAAACATCTTAATAAAAATCTATTGCTACTACTTGCACTATTATTCATTATGTTAACGATTTGAATTATTTCTGAATTATATCTTCTTGAATTTTTATTGATCGCGCATGATTTTCAAGAATAATATATTTGAACTCTATTGATTAAATCTACTACTACTTTACTGATCATCTTTTTATCGCATTCAACTTTGAAAACTTTAAGATTATAATTACATAATGCCGCGTTGTAGATGTACGTATAATGATATTTCTACTAGTGATAAAAGCTGATATTACTATCGTATGTCACTAATCGCTTGAGTAAATATATAGCAATTTAATATTAAGTTTAAAGCTTCTCGTCTTTTTTATCTGGTATGAAATAATAAGAGTTTGCTCTCTCTTGTCTGATAAAAATTAATAAAAAAAAAAAAAACACCAACAATTATCCTCAATTTATTTCTGTTCTGAAATAAAAAAATTTGTTGTGGAAAATATATATTATGCACATTTTTTAATTATAGAATGAGCCATTTTAATGTCCCACGCCAAATATGTATTTCTTTTCTATGCCTTTTATAAAAAAAAAAAAAATATTTTGTACAGAAGTTTTGATTTCAAAAAGAACACAAAATAGATATATCAATTTATTTTCAGATGGCACCACTTTCGAGAAATTCACCGATCATCGCTAAATTCATTGATCATTTATTTTTTTTTAAATGAAAATCGATTTTTTTCTCTTAATAAAAGTTGTAGATCTTGTCGAGACAAATCTAACCGTGTGTACTTATTTGGGGTTTTCCTGATGTTTTTTAATTTTTGGAAATTAGTGTTTTGCAAACATGTGGAGAGGTGCTTATATAAAACAAAAGTGAGATCTTTCTGGATGCATTTTAATAGGTTGTTATCTACCCTCGCTCAAATTTCTCTTTATGTATTTTGATCAGTAACAAAACTAATGTCGAATAATTCTCAAGTTAAAACTAATTTCCAAAATTAAAAAATTACAACAATCAGAAAAATAAACAAATCAGAAAAATTCTAAATAAATCAAAAGAAAGGTAAACCCAATGAGCCTTAAGGTGGTATTGGAGTAAATAAATAACTTACATGTAATAACATAGTTGCTGAAGATGATTACAAATATACTGATCGAAATGTCCAATATATATTACATGTAAATTATTTATTTACTCCAATACCACCTTAAACTTAAGAGTTTATCTGTGACTGACAAGTTAAACTCATTGAGTTTATCTTTTTTTCGATTTGTTTCATTGAGCTATATTTAAAATTATTTAATTTATTCTAAATAAATGTTTGTCTCGACGAGATCTACAACTTTTATTAAGAAAAGAAATCAAAATTTTTATTTAAGAAGTGTGATGATTGGTCAATTTCTCAAAAGTGACGCCATCTGAAAACATTGATATCTTTATCTTGTGGTCTCCCTTGAGGTCAAACAACGAAACATTTTTTTTTTTTGTAAAAGACATAAGAAAAAGAGATATTTGGGAGTGGACATTAAAATGATTTACCTCGACTACTAAAAAAGCGCGAATAAATTTCAATATCTTTTGCTCAAAAATTCGTCTTTCAAATATTCAAATATTTTTCCATTTATTTCTCCATAGCGAGGCATTTCTGAATAATCTTCGTCGTTCGTGTGAGAATCTTATGATGCACACGCATCTCTCCCGTTTAGAAACGTGATGTAATATATCGCCGCGATATCGTAACATCGTAATATCTCGTGAACAGATATCGTAATTGCGCAGAGCGAAAAACGCGATCATTCAGAATTGAGGCTTTGATGAACGAACGAACGGAAACGAAGATGCCGTTAACGTCTGATAAAGCGTTGCGGACTTGCGAACGAGCAAAGAGAAGAAACAGAGAGATAAAGGAAACCAGGGAGAGAGAGTAGAAGATAGTCTGGAGCCAAGCTGGCTAACGCAAGAGAGGCTCGTCGGTCGCGATGCTGATTGACGCGCAAAGCAAAGCTTAGCTAGAAAGATTCGTTTAGGAGGGGGGTCCGAGAGTTTATAAGACACGAAAAACCGGTCGCGAGGCTACCACAATCGATAGTACGCAAAACCGCACCGAACAATCGCATCGCGAAGTACATATGAAAAAACAAAGGTGATAAAAGCGAGTGAAAAAAGAGAGAAAAGAAATTTAAAAAACCGAGAGATTATAACACGAAAATATTCGGATTATTCGGACGAACGAGAGGGTAGTGACTTAAGTAATCGCAAATCGAAGATATAGAACAGACATATATAAAAACGATCGATCTTTTTTTCGCGCTCTTTATTTTTTCACGGCCGCGCCGTGTGTGCCGTAGCGAGCTCACGGATCGACAATTTGAGAGAAACAACGATCCTTGTGACATTGCTCTTGAAAAGAACGTCTTCAACTTTACAGCGGTACAACGACAGTGAGTATTCCTTGTAAAGCTTATTAATTTTTGAAAAAAATCAGATTAAACAACGAAGTGAAATTGAAACAAAAAAGTATACACTCAAGTAAGAGTATACAAAACTCAAAAGTATACAAAGTATACTTTCTCTCAAACGTTTTGAGAAAGACTCTTCATTTTCTGTTATAGATATATATATATATATATATATATATATGTATAACTTTTGATTAAAAAAAAGATAGATTTTTTCTTGATAGATGTTTTTCTCGTCCATAATTTCATTATTAGCAAAGTGTTCTAATTTGATACATTACTCTCAAGATTTATATGTTATGTAAATAAGTTTTTATTAGAAAAAATATTTTTTTTTTTTTCATTTTCTTTCTTCGCGAATAAAATTTTGTTGTCTTTTTGTTTATAAATTTGCGCATGCTGCTTAACAGTCGGATCTAAAGACTTCTTGCATTCCAACTGCATTATGATCCGAAATACTCCGCATTTTCCGTATACATATGTAGTTTTTCACAAAACTTTAAGATTTGGCGGGATTTGCCAAGTCTTAATGTTTCTCTCTCTCTCTCTCTCTCTCTCTCTCTCTCTTTCTCTCTTTCTTTTCTCTCTCTTCTTCTCACTTGTCAGTCACAGATAAACTCGTAAAAATCTTCCATTTAGTGACTCTCTGAACGGATCGCACTCGCGTGTGCTGAATGATTAATAGTTTCCTTGTATCCGATTTTTTTTTGCCCCTCTTCCCCGGTATCATCATATTTACTAACCGTCGGCTCTCCGGGTCTCGCCCCTTCGCCTCTGAGAAAAGCGCTCGCTCACGAATAAGCGGGAGACAGATAGATAGAGATGAAAAAGGAGGGGAGGGAAACTTCGCGAAAAGATGAAGCTCGAGGAAGAACGATAGTGCGCAAAGATCTCAACGGAATGTGGAATAAAAGCAAACGCGAGAGAAAGAGAGCTTCGTAAGTTGAGAAGGGGGGAAGGGGGCGGTCCGGGAGAAGTTCGGAGAGATGAATCTCTTCGTGTTTACGCGAAGAGAGAAAATGCCCGCGTTCATCGATAGCCCCCTCATTGATGGGATTGGGTAATATGCTGTGCGATTTCTGCATTGACCGTTCGATCCGCCCTCATTTTGTTTCTTCATCTTTGTCTTCTTCTTTGCGAAGTATGCAAGACCTCGTGATTCATTCTGGTTTATTCCTCTGTCTCGCGTGAGAATTAGCGAGATACAGATATTGTTGCTTCAAATTGCTTCAAGAAAAGGTCGCGTGGAGAGAGAGTCTCATCGTGCAACAAGTTTGCCGCATTCTATAATCTCACATAATATATATTATACAAGTATAAGTAGAAATAAACAGGATTGTAAAGTCATCGTCAGAAATTTAAGATGAATGAAACACACTTATAACCATAGATCGAAAAATCACTCTTTGGGAAGATATATAAAATTTCTATAAAAATCAAAATAATAAAATAAATACAGTAACACATATTTCACGCGTTGCGCGTGATAAAGTGAAAGTGAGATTTGAGGGAGATCAATTGTGTAGTAAAACAATGACTCCTTTGTTACTGAAGGGGTATACAGGACATTTCAATATCATCTTGTTTTATTAAAAAAAAACAAAAGAAGTAGAAAATTCAGATAATTTCACATTACAAAAAAAAACAAAGAAAAACACGCAAGATAATCCTAAAATTTTTATGTTCTGTTCACAAAGAAATTATTGTAACAAAAATTCGCAAATCGCTTTTGACTCGATACAAGTAACGTGATTGCAGAAGAGCGCTATCGCGTTGTTTTGGGTCACGTGAATGATTTCGTAAAGAATCGACGATTGTCCAAAAATAAAAGAGATATTGTTATCGGATCCATGGTACATACTAACTGTAAACTCACGTTTCCGGTCGAAATAAGTCATAAAGCACCACTCATTGCTGCCAGCAATTTGTATGTTTCTCTTGGCCATTGAAAGACGAAAATATAAGAGTGTTTCGAATTTGTACAATGCTCTATCGAGTTACGGTCAATTTTGAACGAACTATTTCTAATTCTAGTTGTAGAAGCAAGATTAGATACTCTGATGCGATCATAAATATTTCAAGTTAATATCAATTAATTTTGTTGTTTTTCTGTAAAATTAATTTCAACCTTTATTTTTTTTTTGTCTATTTTTTTTTTTACTTTATATTATATTACATTGTTTACTTGACATTACTTGAAATATTTTACTCGCGTGCTTTTTTCGTTTTGCACTTTCTTGCGTAATCCAATGATCTACTGCGAACATTAGCTCGTTGTGAAAACGGCAAGAGGAATAATTAATAAATGTCTCTTCGCATCTTTTCACACCCTCGCGAAAAATCGTAAGAATTCTGATTAATAAAGCACTCTCTCTATTCGAATGTGAATTTATTTTATCTCCTTTGTATTAAAAGACGAAACAATTAAAACAACAAAATGAGAATGCAATTTTCTTTTACAGTTCCGTCGCAAGAAAACAAGAAAGTTTAAAGAAACAAAACCACAGAGAAACAGCGATCGATGATAATTTGCTAATTTACATGAAGCTTTTTTGGCTCATTATCGAGGTCACCGAATATCGCTCATCTCGGAAGCTATCGTAATAACCTCCATATAGAATGTATCAAAGAACTGTACAGATAAACTCAAATCGAGTCGTACTCATCAACTTGATACGACTGAGTACGACTCGATTTTCGTTTCTGGTTTTTTACGCTCATTTATCCTCAAGCTCATTATCTTAAAAATCCACCTTAATTTGATTAATAAATATAATTATTTGACAATACAATTTTTTTCAATTGAAATCAAAATATTTCACATAAAAAAGCAAATAAATGAGTCGATTCAGTAAAATATAAAAGTTAAAATTCTAAATCTTTACAACACATTCGGAAGATTAGTTTGTATATTTAATTAAAATAATCAAGTTTGCGTGTGTTTCATTATTCGTTCTGTTATCATTATTTTATCTCTTTTGCAAAATATATAGTAAATTTGTGATTTTATCAATATATCAATAAAAGAATACTTACTTCTATGCACTCCGTTAGTGAACATCCTTTTAATAATCGCGGTCTTGTCGGTATACGCGTCGTTGTCAGCAATGTTTTTGCAAACATGTTGAAACTCGCGAAAAGTGTCATCTTCCGACGCTACTTTTCGATCTACCTTCTTATCTTTTTCTTTCTTATTTGTTGCAACCGTCGCGCCCTCATTTGCTTCTTTATTTGATTTTTTCTTCATCGACTCTTTTGAAATATCCTTTTTTGGTGACGCCTTTTTTTTCGAAACTTTAGTCGGAGCTAAAAATAACAACAACATAGCTCGCAAAAGCAATTTTTCTAACTCTTCTTCTTAATAAACAACATTTTCACAAAAATTATATTTAAGAAAACAACCCGTAAAATTTCATAAAATTAAAAATTTTTTATTAGAATTTTTATCTTTCAAATATCTGCAAGATATTTCAGAATCTCAACGAAATTGCTTTTTCTTTTTCCCCTGTTATCTCTTTCCTTATATACACGTACTACTCGCATACGTTGCAAACACCCAAACTTTCTTCTGCGTGAACCGAGTTTTAATTACACCGGGCAAAATTGCGAGGCATAAATATCTAACCCAATATATATCTATAACGCGTTGTTTTCCCAATATCGACAAACTTCTTCTACCCTCGTCGATCTCTCTCTCTCTCTCTCTGTCTTACGAACGTCGACTTCTTTCAAAAGTTGCCGTTTTATAAAGCTACACTCGTAAAAAGGAAAAAACTTATTACAAGTTTCGAAAAAGAAAGCCGGAGGAAAATCCGTCAAATGATTTTTCCGTGTAACACGGATTAACTTCGCTTCGACGGATAAAATGAGCACAATATCAATGAGATGCAGATCTTAATCGACTCCAAGGATTTAGCGACTCGAAAAGTATCAAGAATAAATCGCACGAAGGCGTTAGAGAACGTAACACTCTCTTTACGACAATACAAAGATAACTTACATTTTTCTAGCTTATCCAAGATGATCATCTGGTCTTCGTTGCACAATTCGTCCCAACCTTTCACGTCTTCCACCGGATTGTCGATCTTCTTCGTCGTAGCCCGCTGATTAGCAAACACGTCGAACATGCAGTTCACGTGGTGCCAGGACGTCATTAGTTTGCCGTCGGTGAAGAAGTTAATCACCATTTTGGCGATTCGCAGCTCGCCCTTCTCGATCGCGCATTTGCATCTCCTGCATTTTGCACGGCCGGTCTTCGCGCGCTCCGCGATAAAGGGCTTCTCCACCTGCAGCGTCTCCTCGACGTCGCTTGACATAATAACCTGTCGTGTGTGAAATAAAATCTAAGCTGTTTTATGCAAAATAATTCTATATATTAATAATTTTATATATATATATATATATATATATATATATATACACAACATATCGCGACATTTAGCGAGCGTTTTCAGCGTGACACAGCGCTTATTCAATCGCCCATCGACTCGGCCTTTTTAGACGTTCGAAAGTGCGTAATCGGAGAAGCATATATGTAGATTTGCCAACACGGTCGTTCATATATCCCGACGTAATTGAACTTTGTGTTAGTTTGACAATACATAATCGGCACAGCTTCTTCGTTAAATGATGAGGAAAGGCAAGCGCATGGTTGCGCAAGCTCGTTACATGCGACGCGCGGAAATAACATACGTGTAACGGATGATGTATTGAGTATTGCACTCCCACACACTCGGGATTCGTGACGCGATTAAGTACACGTGGTTCGATAATTAATCGTACAATTATGACATGAAAAAAGTAATTGACGATAAGCGATATCTGAGAAATTTAATTTTTATTTCGCGTTTCACATTTTATTTTCAAGTTCATCACTTGTAATGAATATCGAACAAATGTGAAGAGAATTATTATATTTAAATTAATTAATTTTAAATTAATTACTTTTAAATTATAATTTATTTTGTTTTTACTGAAAAGAGTAAAGTGATCGAGTTTTAGATACGAGAAATATTCCGCATTTTGTTAAGTAGATAATTGTTAAATTAATTTGAGCAAGAAATTTTTCTTTTGTGTGAAGCTCCGGAATAATACACACAGCAAATGCGCTTTGCTTTGATTCACGGCATCGAGATCGAAACTCAAGGTAGAAATTCTATATTGATTCATAGACTGTGGAAGCTGCGGTTTGTTTATATATATATGTGTGTAAGCAGCTGTCCGCGAGAGAATCCTACATGATCTTATCTCATCTTAGTTCTCATCAAACCTTAATTAAACGCGAGAGCAATAATCCTCCTAACATTCTAGGAACGCTTTAAACGATATCCTTGTGTTGCTCTTTTTCTTTTATCCCGAGTGGGATAATCTCGTTGTGCTTTATGCGTCAAGTCTCGATCTCTACGCGTCGTCGCATCGGAGAGATTGAGAAATCCTGATGATAATAACTTACGCAAGGTACTAACAATTTTATTAGACGTGGGATTTCGCGCAGTAGGAGAGAACCGCAGAAAGAATCTTCACCGAATCTCGATAAGTCTCTCGCGTCTCTCTCTCTCTCTCTTTCTTTCTTTCTCTCACTGTCTTCCTAACTTCTCTATGCCACGATAACGCGAGAGAGCCGCTTATCTTCATTTGCGCGCGTCACTATTGGCCCGCGACACACAGGACTGCAGCTAATTATAAACATTCGCTCATCGATAATATATACGCAATTTATATTAAAGATATTGACGATACACAGATACAGTCATATATATGTATATGTGTGTGTGTGTGTGTAAACTTTAAAACACATTGTGAACTTGCTTGTGTGAGAAATTTGATAAAATTTGCTCTTTCTTCGGACGTACACAGTCCGCCAACATATGAAAAGTTATTTGATCCGGCTGGCAATGCTTTTCAAGAAATTTCGAAGCGATTAGAAAATCGTGTCAAGGTTTAAATACAGTTAGAAGAAACAGATATACACAAAATTATCTTTATGTATCTACAATCTCGTCATAATTGCGAACTATGCGATATGCGTGCTCAACGAAATTTCATAATATTATTTCCAAGAAGTATAGAAAATAATATGTTTGTTGATGCCGTTTGTTTTTACAAACACTATACATGTTACGGACTTATCGGGAGTCTTAAAATACAGGGTTGGGCAGAAAAACCTGACACATTTTAAAAAATCGTAATTCCCCCCCAAGTGAAAAGAGGGCGCTGTAACTCCGGGAGC
>QVOB01025269.1:0-15276 GCA_014839585.1 Pseudomyrmex concolor
TACTACACGATAGTAATCTCTCTTGCGATACTGACACCATCGGGCAGTGAGGCTAAGTACTTATCGGACCGCCCTCGTACATATACACACACACATATGAGGAAAGTAACATTCTCGTTCGATTATCTTCCGGGAGATCTGATCTCGGTCGACGACAAACCTCGTCGTTCCTCAGGATCAACGATTACTGGAGAGTGTTGCGCTTTTCTTAAAGTCGAATACTTGACGCCTCTCATTTTTCTCACGCCGTTTTTCGCCTGGCCCTTTTGCGCCAAGAATACAAACACTCTTTGAGTGCAAACACACTAAGAAAATATTTGTTTCATCCGGTTTGGTCATTGCACGTGCCTTTTAGACGTGATATTCTAAGCTTCACAATGCGGCTGACTTTTCCAAAGTCTTGGAATTTTTATAGTTAACATTCTTATTCTTCTGAAGAAATATTTTAAAGAGGATATTAACATTATATTTGCGATTAAAATTATATTTGCTATTTAATAATAATCTGAAAATGGATCAAACACATCAAACTAATGGATCAACTTAATGGCAGCGATTTTCCTCACCAAAATCAACATTCGCAATCTATTCTAAACGACTACTACTACATCAGGTAGCAATTGGCGCACCATCGCGGTGGCAGTAAATATACTCTGAGAGGCAGTAACGATCGTTTGTCGGCCTACTGCGATTTCTAAGCCCATAAATATCCTGTTCGAACATCCCAATGTGGGTAATTGTCGATCCAATCTCTCGGATATCTTCTTCAACGACCGATATTCGAAACATTATCGAGAGAAATTATTATAGTTGTAACATTGTTTGTATATTTTGCACATATATGTTATTTATCTATAAAAAGTTACAATTTCTACTTAAATTTTAATCTTTTAGTAGCGTAGTTACACTTTGTAACCAAAAATTTTGTAAAATAAACCATGGGTAACGTGATTTTTTAAATATAATTTAATATTTCACAAATTAACGCGCTCGCAATTATTTCGAAAAACTTTAAATAAATTAATATTTGCTTCTCCATTTCTTTCAGGCGAACAATTTCAAGTTAAAATATATCTTAACACCAGAGACGATAAAACTCCGGCGCTAACAATAAGTGTGCTACGTTGCACATAACTACACGTAACGTTTGTGTACAAATGTGCGGCCGTAATAAAACAGCGAAACGCAAAGTCACGGCGATAGAAGGCATTCGCGCAGAAAATACGGAAATCGCCTTGCAACGGTAGTTGCTGTGTGTATTTGATACCGCGTCGAATTGTTCGTGCCCGGCTATAAATGCGCTACGTAAAAGCTCGTTGCTTACAGCCAACGGCACCGTACGAAACGATCGCGATATTGTATGTATATTGACACGCGCTTGCCAATTAAGTCTTTTCTTTCTGACTGATTAATTGTCATATTGAAATATCGTCACGTTTTATTTCTCTTACGTACAATCATTGTGCGCACTTCGTACGTATCCATCACTCTCTGTAGCGCAACTTAATCGTGATATAAATCCACGAATGTTATTGCACATCCCTACCTATCTATCTATTCTTGAAATAAGATAAAAATACAAAACACAATGATTAATTAGAAGATAAAACTATCTTTAAATTGTAACAACATGCTGATATAGTTTTCAATTGATAAGAATACATAGCGCAGTAAAATAATTAGGCGCCTGAACAATGAGTTTTTTGTTGACCTCAGCAAACACGTCCGTCGACTGATTGAGTTATCGATATCATCGAATTCGTTTTAATTCACGGCATGTACGTTTTGAGTTAATAACATGAGCATAATGACGAATTGCACGCTGGCGCGGCGGACTAATTGCGAGAGAGTGTACACACAACAAGCACTTCTCTCTCTCTCTCTCTGTAAAAAAAAAAAATTAACGATGATTACTATAGGGAATTTATATACCGCTGCGAAACGAGCTTAATCACGCCCGTTAAGCAATAACCTTAATATTCGAACACAAATACGATTAGCATCCCGATTCAGTTGTTTTTTTATTATTATCCGCGGTTTAAAATCCATCTTTTAAATCAATTAAACGTGCATGTAGATCGAAATAATTTATAAAAAAATTTTGTACAGCGCGTTGTACCCCGCGCATAATTCCACGCGCCGGCAATTTGCATCAGGGATCTCCTCGAAATCTCCATATTTACAAATTTGCATGCTTTGTCGCTTTTTGCATAGGATTCTCGTCCGTTCGATACGTAACATGTCGCGTTTTCTTCACGCCGAAATGTTTCGTGCGAAAGAGCAGATACACGAAAATAATTTGGCTGCTAGTTGCGCAGAATGCCGTTCGCCAATTAGTTCTCGCTTTCCGCGAGCGCTTTCAGCGTCTTCTTTTTTTTCTCTCTCTCTCTCTCTCTTTTCGTAGCGCACTGCGCTGTCGGCGCATTTAATGCAAGTACCATCTGCATAATATCCAGTCGTAAATCCAAAAAAGCCCGACACCGGCGCGACTGCTCTACCTGTTCACGCACAACGCTTCTGTCAGGATGATCCTCTGAATTTTATATTTCTGGACATCTCTCCGGAATACATAGCAATTCCGCAGGTTAAAAGAATGGGAAAGTAAAATAGAAATTTATACATTATTATATTTCGCACATTTTCAAATATCTAGAGACAAGAATCCAACACACGCCTGTTGTCGTAGTGACGCTTTTTGCGTGACACTTAATAATAACTGTGTGTTCAGAATAAGTTTGTTTTATATTGACTTTGCGAACATTGTGGAAATGAAATTAGTTCACGAAATGGATACCCAAGATTTGCGAAAAGTGAACGACGGGGAGAAGGACATTTTAAAGCAAACTATGTGGTACGGAGATCGATACTTGAAAGTTGGTCGAAGTGTCGGCAGCTAAGGGATAATACGGATACATAGATAGATTCTCCTCCGGCTTTCCGGGAACTAACTCTCGCCTTTATTCAACCTCTTGTCGAATCACGTGGCGGCAGCCACCTTTCTTCTTCTCTCAAAGTTTCCTGGCTTTCCACTCTCCTGGGATAAATCGAAACGTGTTCCGAGAGAAAAGTATTGAGCTTTGCTAGTAGAACAAGTTTGGATTTGGGGAATTTAAATGCTCACAGGCGACAAATCAAGGAGAAAATGTGCATGATTCATCATTAAATTTTGCTCACTTTCTCTCCCCTACACTCATTGCGCGTTAGTCGACTGCGTATGATTAATTGTAGTTTCAATATTATAATTAATGAAGAATATTAAGTCTGAAAGTCTAAACTAAGAAATATGAATAGGTCATAAGAGCCATTTTTGCAGGATGTTATGCCGAAAATATACTTTTATATATATATATATATATACACATATATACATATATACACATATATACGAGTATGTATATACATATATAAAAGTATATTTTCGGCATAACATCCTGCAAAAACGGTTCTCAATATTATAATTTTATATAACAAATATATAATTTTATATAACAATATAATACACACGTAAATATGCTACATAAATTTCTATAACAATATTATAATTAATAATATACATGAGAATTTTAGATAATACGATTACACAATGTATGAGTAAAATATTATTTACATTTATACAAATTCTGTTAGAATATTGACATATTGTTATTTTATTAATATATTAATGCATTTACATACACAAATTTAATGCAATCCTAATATTGCAATATAATTACGTTACTAATCAAAATTATGAACTAGTCTCATGACAATTTTGTGGTTCTCAGAAATATGTGATACAAATTATACTATTAGAGAAGAGACACTGTAATTGAAATAAAATTCTTTCAATGAATATTATTAGCATTAAATAAATATATAGATACAATTTTTAAATAAATTCCTTGATAGTTATATTTGTACAACATTTATATATAATTACTGGAAATCATTAATTTTCTCAGCTTCATCTTTATGCTAAAGATAAATCCTCTACCTCAACGCTCCGTAGCAAACGCAAGACAAGCGGCAGCGCGGTTTTTTTCTTTTCGTTTTTACTAAAAAAGGCTCTTTGCTGGGAAATTATACTGGACGTCGTACCATATGAAACCGCCGTTATAAAAATATTACCCATTACGAGTTTCTCTAGTGGAAAAAATTACTGAGGCGAGAGATTAAAAAGAACCCTTTGTACTCATGTATATTCATTCTTTGTGAGTTTGCCAAAAGATAGCAGGACTAATGCGTCCGAAGTTCTTTCTCTCGCTTTGTATGTAGATAAAGTTACACATTTTTCCGATTTATCGTGATAAAATTTGATAAAACCATGAATGAAGAAGATTAGCCGGCGTTATTGCTTTTGAATGTTCTCTCTGCGTTTAAATAAATAACAACAAACGTTGTTTTTATTGTGGTTTTTTTTGCGAAATTAGAGAATCTGTCGTACTTACGTCAAAGTCATCTCGCATATGGAGCGACGCGTGACGCCTTCCACAAATGAGCAAAATTTAATTAAGGATGCTATCCAATTTGTGACACAAGCCATGCAATTGGTAAATGATATCGATATACATACCAACGCGAATTTGCCACAGGCTGAAAACGGTTGATGAGAGGTGAAGCACAAACGACGTACCGATCTAATTACTCTCATCTGCAAATTATCAGGTGAACGATCCGACCAAATTATTCGCACATTAACCAATAATTGAGAGCATGTTTGTAGTAATTATTACACAAATTTATTTTCGGCGAAATCAATCATTTTCAATGGGTAATTGTAAAACCAAAGTTTGATTTTTGAAACGCGTGACCTATAAAAGATACGCTATTACATTTTATGTATCCACACATTTAACGTTATTAATGACATCGCGAGGTATTCGCGTACTTTCCCACATATTTCTGGAAAAAAATGTGCACGTCTGGATATTTTAGAAGTTCTATATACTTACTTTTCTCATGTATATATAACCGCATAGAGTTCGCGCATATTTGCAGTAGCGGTGAAATTTTCATGGGAAAAAAAAGAAGTGCTGACTGAAGCATGCGGCAAAAATATGCGCGGTTACTAGAAAACGACACCATACTCGCGTATCATTTTCGGTGAACTGGATATTCGATTTAGCCTATGTTATTTTTTTATCGATCCTTTTTTCGCGCGCGTGTACACGTAGTAGTATATGTTGATAGTATTTCATATTGGTTGAAAAATGTGCACACCGTGCGGTGAGCGTTTCAAATTTTCCAATCTGCACTGTTGCACTCGGACTGCCATTTAATTCGTCGCGTCGAGTGGGGCACCGGCGACATCTTTTTTTTTCTTTTTTTTTGTGTGTCGGTCTGGATTAGTGTCAACCGTCGAGTTTAATAAATGGACAGACTGCCACTCGAGATGTCGCAATGTAGTAGTTTTTTCTTTTTAGATGATAATAAAAAATATGCACAGACTCATTTTTATACAATTAAGCAAAATTTCATAAAAAAATATCGAGTAAAAGAGTGCAATTTATTTAATTGTAAGTGTATTTATATAAATTGTCGTGAATTCTCTCGTGAAATTTTCTCGTATATTCTAGAGAAAAACAAAATTTTACGAAGAGCGAGCGATATCTCGTAGATATTTTCTGTGTGTGTCATCAAACGGAATCAATTTTTCATGCAGGCGGAACATTTGAAGAAGTCGCGAGAAGAGAAACGTGCGAGGAGATGGACGTCGGCACCTCCGAACGCGATTCCCAAAGCAATTCCGGATCTGACAGTGCCGACTATCGTTTCGCCGATCGACAGGAGACACAGGTGGTGGGAGATCGCGAGCGCATGTCGCGTCACGTCTCGTCGCGGCTACGTTGTAGATAGGTGAAGCTCAGAATCTCGACGTCAAGCTCGAGGAAAGGCGGATGTAGAGAGGCCCGGTATGTTACAGGACAATCTAATATCCTGGAGCCCCAGAAACGCCTCGCAGACTGACGGCTCTACCTGGTTTAGAGGTGCAAGGCTTTGCTACATCCCTTACGCTGGCTAGTGTGACGTTGTCCTCTAAAGCAGTTTCATCCCCCGTCTGACTTGATATCGATAACACGCGTGTAGCGGAATATCGATTTTTATCATTCGCGAATACTCGGCTTTGCGATTTTCAAATCTCCTTTTCATATTCAAATTTACTCGCCATTTATATCGCGATAGTCACGCAATATCCTATGATAAATGAATAATGCGCGATCGTGCGATATATATGTAGCAGACGGTATTTTTCTGTTTTTTTTTTTTTTTTTTTTTTTTTTTAGAGAGACTGATGTAGGTTAACAGGTGGAGTAAAGTTCAAGAGCGGCTAAACATAAAATTCAAATCACGGCATGTGGTAGCCGCATTTTTACGACAGACAAGTATATCCGCTGAGCGTAAGCGACATTTGCACTTTTTTTTCCGGTATATATAACGTACTATAGCTGCCACGGCAGAGGCATTTGCATGAAAATTAATGTCAATTCGCGAGGCTCGTTTCGAGTATCCCCCGATGAGACGCCACGTCCGCTTTAATTTTCAACGATACAAGACTGTGCAATTACGCGAAACGGGAAAGCGAACCCTTTACACAGACGCTCGCTCCCCCGCCATCGCCATTTCCAATTTTCTCCGCATCTCATAAATTAAGTTAACGTTCTTGACGTTTGACGTTTCGAAATTTTGTGTTTCAAAATATTAATAATGCGCGGGAAAATAAATATCAAATACTTGTGAAATAATTCGGCTTCATGCTTATCTGGCGCATGCGTTTAATGTAGGATGTTAATTCTCATGGAAAGAGGTGTTATCGCGATCGATCGAACACGGCTCCTCAGCTTTCGCATTAAAACCAAGAACTGTTCCGAGAATAAGTACCGCGTTCACGAGAAGACTTTGGCGCCATAATTCTTATCTCGACCATATACATCGAGAGGAGCAGCGGAATGTTTGAAGTTCGGCAAAAAAAAAACGTGAAAATTCCCATTTCCCAAGCCGGTGCCAAATAATTCTTCCCTCGCGGCGGAGGCTTATTATACCTCCGAAGCATTTTCCAGTCCGGTTTATTTGAATATCGCTATGTAACCGAATTTGTGGGACGCGCGCGCCTACTCAAAGACGTATAACGTTTCCAACGCGCGTTGCCTCTGCGACGTCTCTTTATGTTGCGTGTGCGAAACCACGCGTGTAGGTAAGTGCTTTTGCGATTGTGCGACATGTTACGCGCGCACAGGAAAGCTCTTCACAGCTAAAGGGTCGGTTTCCAAGTCAATAACTTTCATAGACAAAGTCAAAGTTCGCCACGCACAATGCGCGCGTCACAATCGATAAAATCCGTTCTCGCACTAGCCAGTAGTAACTTTACTATCAAATTGTCGTCTCATTGAACGCTGAGAATCTGCGTTGCAAGCAGATGACGTGAGAAAAAAATGGACGGTAATCATAAAATGAAAATGTCCTAGGGTGTAATGCAAGTTACTGCAGTCATAAACATTAAATGCAGCATTTCGAAATATTTTCTGCTGCCGCGATAAAGTGTTGTTTGTACGTGAAACGTTAAACAATGTTCGAGAATCTTATCTTGAAAATTACCTTCAGGCAACGTGGCATTATCTCCGACGAAAGTACAAGACTAAAAGAGAGACCGCATAAAGGAGAGAAGGGCAACGCAATAAAAAATGAACGATAAAGAACGGCAAAATGGTTGCCGCGCGAGAAGAAAAAGAAGTGCAAAACTCAATTATTTCCTTTTGCTGGAGTCCGTCGCGAAACAGCGAGATTTCTATTGTTCGCCGAAATAAAGAAAACTTTTGTACACGGCCGTTTTCACGTGCATGTAATATGTCTTGATGAAACTGTTCTACTAATTTATGCACCAATTGCAGAATCTAAATAAGCTGATCTTTTTTCTTTCTCATTTCTTTGCAGAATGCTTGTTATTATTTACCGTTAGAAAAACGTTCGTAATATTTGTAGAGGCACGCAACTGATAAACACAACATTACTATCGTATATTTCTATTTATAGAAAATCGTACGAAATTTTTTGAGTATTTTTTTAGTTTTTTTTTTTTTTTTGAACCGACTTTTCAACTTTTTGCTCGCTTGCTAGAGAGTATTTTATTGAAGAACGATGCGTTGTATATACGTATGGGTTCAGTTACAGACGAAGTAAATGACGCTGTCTCTATATCCGCGCTCCAACAATTCGAGAATTCTACGTCCATTCCCGCGAACTCTTTTATTCCGAGAATTGACACAAAGCTCTCCAAACACCAAACTATCCACGTGAAAAATTGTCTTCAACTGTCTTTCGCACTGAGCTGTTGTCTCTTTTTTTTTATTGTATATTTAGACATATATGTATTTTCAGCGTAACTATTCATATCGATAAACATTCATCTTTCAACATCCGCGATTCCCACATGCATGTGTGTGCCTATACTTTGTATACAAACTAAAATCCGACAACAATATTTCCATTAGAAAATGTCTTCCCAAAAAAGAATCAAGATATATAAAAGTATAATCGCGAATTGCTGAAAATTTCAGATCTCCGATTAAATCCGATTCTGATATCAGCGAATTGTATTAAATTTTCGCATCCATGTACAAAGCGTCGCAAGAAAATGCTAAATAGCAAAATTGTTACTTCCTTCTTTTTCGTTCCACCAGGCTAAGATACAGCTTTATATAGCCGAGCGTCCTCAATGGTTGAGAAGCGTTGCACGAGCAGCGCACGATACCCTACGAGAGCAGTCTGACTATATATGCGCCTTAATCCCTTACGGGCTGCTTAATTCCAGGACGATTACCTTTACGCTTCTTGGCCCACCAGATTTTCCACTGACGTACACCTATATGATCTCACAGTCCACTTTGCTTGCTTCTCGTGTCTCGTGTCTCACATGTGTACATATACACACATGCACGCATGGTATTCATGATACAGAGAGATCCAAGCGCATACAGTCTCTCGCGCGTTCGATATACGCATATGCACATATACACATACACACACACTTACGTGTATATTTCTATACAATCACGCGCGGGTCTGTCATACCCTCCTCCGATACGTGCAACAATATTGAACGCATACACGTTTGTGATCTCGCGTGCAAATAGCAGTTAACTCGCGCGAGCAGTGAACGCACACATACGGTGCTTTTCGTATACAGGCGCAAGTGGAATATGCTACCATCAGTACTACCGGAGGTTGTAATCTGCTTTGGGGCATTTTTGTCGCTTGCTGGCACACTGGTCCTGTAATCTTTCGACAGACTGCGACGTCACTGACTCTCTCTTTCTCTCTCTTTTTTTTGGTACATTAGCGATGCGATCCGATGATAATGTTTAAATAAGCGCTATATAAACGAACGATGTAAACTTCAAACAAACTACAAATTCTCTATACACCGTAAAGAGATCAACAAGATTAACTCTAATTAGTTTTCTAACATAATGTGAAAATCTCTCTATCGTTTTATTTTTATTTGTAATATCTCTCGCACGTAGTACAGAAAATACAACACCGAGCACTTACAGCATTTTTTCGAAAAACGCGCAAAATCAATACAATTTTTGTTGGCGCACAGATGGAAAGAATATCAATTTCAATACAAATGGCCATATATGGCGTAAAATATTATACCCTCAGAGATGTGGCTATCAACCATTTATCTATTGTATTCGCTATTTTTCAATTACATCGCAGACAGTTTTGAAAGAACGATCTATATAATAAATGCACGTCGTGTGATAGATAAAAAAAGCGCACTTCGCGTGATCGATGATTAACGAACGGCGCGTATTTGATGCGTGATTTGTGATCCAATCGGCGCGCGATTGTGAAAAGATGCGATCGCATCGGGTGTGCGATAATCGTGATCTACTGCCTCCAGATGGAAATTTTAATCGTTACTCCCTGTCATTACAAGTGTGTTAAGCGTATGTTATTTCGAGCTGAACGATTTATATTTTGACGACGCACAACGCAACTCTACACGGGCACACAGTTATCCTCTTATCGCCGCTTTGTGTCATAAATCCATGTTAAAACTTTTTACATTTTTTTGCGCATTTCCGCGCAGTGAGCGCGCGCGCACACACACGCACACACAAGTATGCATATATATTTGATAAAATTCTGTGTGTTACATATGGCGTTTAAATCACATAAACTTTCAAACGCGCGCATAAAGAATTACTTTCTCGGGAACGATTTTTCCATTTTTCGCGGTGACAACGAAACCGACGACGAAAAGAATTCTCCGGGCATTCTCAAACATCCTTTTGTCGAGCACGCATTTCGGTCTTTTCGCATTTTCCATTGGAGTGCCGGAACTCTCGAAAGTTCTCTTTCTAATTTCTTGAGGAAATGGCGAATTGTCGGCGAACGACGTCGATCATTTCCATTTCTTAATAGATTTCGCAAAAGGGGATGAACCTCCCTCCGGAACACAGATTGAAAACAATTTGACGCGAATACAATTATCTTACATATAAGATTTTGCAACAAAGTTATCGACACGATGTATCTTGCAAAGTACACTTTTAATTATTGCCAATATTTTCCAAACAATGTATATATAGAGATATGTTTTTTCTCACCGAGATAGATCTATATATTGTATAAGATACATATTCCAATACTCTATTATTCGGATTATTTAAATACTTCAAGACACATTCAGTTTTTTTTATTCGAATAAAGAAATAAGTAGATAAATTTATTGTGATATCGTAACAGATGCAATTATTCAATTTGACAAATAGTACTATGAAAACAAAAACAAAATGCAATTTTATATTCAAACATAAGCAGTAAAACGATCAATTTAATAATCACACTAGGTATGTAAACATTCTAATCGAACTTGTTTAACAGAGACCTTGGTTAAACAAACATTGTGCAATTTTGTCCATAATCTGTCAAAGAGGTCTTGTCAGTTTTTAATTTCGCCAATGTCGTTTATCGCACAATACATTTATGCTATAAATCATGAAACGGCGATAGAAGCGCGTAAAAAGCTCGTTGGGTTTTTGTCATGAACATTTAATCTATCTTCGATCGTGTACGCGTTATGTTCATCGCATGCATATATCGCGGACTCGCGTATAGCTCGCCGCTTTAATCGCCGCTGCATTGTTTGCTACAGCAATAAAGGGGAAAATTTGGGAGAAATAGCGCTGAAGGAAAAGTGCGCGAATTAACTCGTATGTAGGACTCGTTTTTGCGATAGCCCGTTTTTCTGTCTGTCGCATGGGCAGCCTCGTAAATAAAAGTCGGAAACGGAAGCGGCCGGAACGCGTGCGACTTTACTGTTGAGATAATGAGCCGGGTATAATTAACGGTTTTATTCTCTGCGTGTGCAACGATACCAGTGATTTTTTAATTTCTGAATCTATCTCGACTGTCACGCAAATGATTTGCCGCTCGTTTCGCGTCTCGCTGCCGAGTCGCGCGAGAGAGAACTTCACGCGAGAGATATGAAACGTAGCATTGTCAGAATTAGACGGTGGTAGTATTTATCACACTTGTAATTGGATCGTACGTAATCTTACGAATTAATTTTAATATGTGTAATATTTTTTGAGAGAGAAAACAACATGTACCTATTATAAATTTAATGTTTAATTAATGTTTGAGAATATTCCTTTTAATATAAATAAATACATATATTCATATTTTGCTCAAACCATTGTAATTTAATAAGCGCAAAACTGTTTCCGCGTATTCGCGATATTTTCCGATATGTAAAATGAGTAGGAACATATAAACAATAAGAAGCACTTTTATTTTTTATTTGAACTATTTTACGTTTCTTTTTGAAGTTGCTTCAGAAAGAATATCTTCGGCTACGTATCATATAATTTCACACGGTTTTGCGAAGAAATGTTCTGCAAATATTTCGCATTTTTGCACATTGTACAATATTCAGCTGACTTTCGAGTGTCACGAAGTAAAGGTCGGCGCCGCCACCGCTTGGCTTTACTTCCCTTTTACGCCATATCCCAACAGAATCCTTCGACATAACGACACACCGAGGACTTCTAGGATATTTGCTCGTGGCAAACATGTCATTGCAACTACAACTACGGTGATTTTCAGTGCTCTGTCTCTTGACTTCGTAGCGCGGCCCTGGCAAGCTGTTATTAAACCTTGTAGAAAGATGCAAGAAGTTCACGCACCGTTCGTGGCAGACTTAAGCAACATTTTGTACATGCGATATTTAGTTTCACAGAGTAAGGAAGTAAGTAAGAACACTTCGAATACATACTCTCTGAGAAAATATGTTGTCATCCTTTCTGTAATTGCGTGTGAATTACCGTAAAAAGAAACATGTCGTAAAATAATAGACTTTACGTATAAATACACGCATAAATTGGCTATTCATTTATACAAACTCAACAGAGAATTATATTGCAATAGAGGATAAAATATCGAATATCGATTAATTCTCTGTTTCCCGTTTGCCGAGAGATATTTGATTTCATATATGGACAATCCTATATTTATATATATAGAATATACACGTTGATATAAAGCGTAAACTGCGCTATAATATTCTCTGAAAATTACTCAAAGCAAATTACCACGCACTGATTATCCCATTCTGCCTTTCTGATTATACATATCGAACTCTCTACTCTCTCCTAATATATTATCATCACTATTAAAATCCTTTAAATAATACGTGTCAAAATGCTCACATATACACATATATTTTAGTCACGAGATTTGCCGAGAGAATGACTGTAAGAGTCATAACGATTGAAAGCGATTTTACCATTGTACTATTAATTATTTTCTATAAATTAATATTCTGTTAATATCTCAATCTTTTTCGCACAATTTTTGAATTAAAACAGACGGGACTATCGATCACGCGCGCAACCCCCGATGTTAGATAGAACCCTATCAGTAGAAGAAAGAGCGAGGTTAAATTGGTTGTGAAATTTGTTTTAAAACTTTGGAAAAAAGTTTTCTAGCGTGTACTTTTCCCAGGATCATTGCTTCAGGAAATATACATTGAAATTGTACATCCCACGGTTACTCGATCCGCTCGTATATTTTAAATTCATTTTATCGATTTATTGATGCATTACGATATTGTTTTTCAATTGCATTTTCACCAGTTTATTTTCAAGTTGCCTTTATAAATCCGCGAAAAAAAAACAAAAGCCGAGATGAGATTCAGAGAGTAAACAATTTTCTATACGGTTCACTATTCCTTGTTTCATTTTCATTATATGAAGTGTTTTATAACGTTTATGCGTTCAATTTGATTCAATGAATAATTTGCAGATTTTTGTTTACAATAACGTACAAGTGCATTCTTTTGTTAAATTCGGTGCTTTAAGTACTTTGAATAATACAACATGTGTACATGTACGTGTACATGTAATATATGTACACACAATTCGAATATTAGAGTATATTCGAATGTGTGCTCGATATATATACGAGTATTCGAATGTAGTACATAACCCGTGAAATATTGACACCGCTATCGCGCGGCGCAATCAAAGCAACGAACATCGAGATATCCAACGTGAGTTTTATCGAGTAATTAACCGCCGCACAAAACACACGGTTATTGCCGTAGCTCGTGTATCGGGAACATCACGTGGCTCTTCTGTTTTCGTCGGACAACACTTAGCGCTATCAATCTTTCGAATCCAACACTTCGGTAATCTTCACAGCAAGAAATATGGTGGATCGTAAACGCTGCGAGCACGAGTGTCGGAATAATAAATCGCAGCGCCATCCCTCTGTTTTCCCTACACGCGCCAGGTCCACCCATCCCGTCCCTTCCAGTCCGGTCGCGTTTTCGATCACGTTTCCTCTCTCTTGCCAGTCTTTCTTTGACATCGATTTTGTATCAGACAGGTAATTACAGGATTCGAGTCATCCATGCGAATCCATCGACAAAACGTGCCTCGAATGATTATTCCACAACATAGTTCGTCCGTATCTGTTCTTTCTCACTGATGTTTTCTCCGTACCATCTACACCCACCTCTCTATGTCACCCCCTCTCCCTTTCACTACTTTTACGATGTCAATTGTGCACTTCTCTCATATCTTTTATTCTTTCCCACTTTCCCTTCTTCGTGTCACGTATTGAACTAGGCGTGTCGCGAAATCACGCAGCATCGTCGTTATTTCTATTTTGTGGCAGGTCACGCCGCGGAATTACATTCTCGGCGGACAAGAACGGCCGGCATAGTTGTTGCGCGAGGGGGTGGAAATGACGGCCACGAGGGAGGTTGAAAATGGGATCCGGAGATGCCGGTATTACTGCGGCGACTGGTGAAAAAGGGGTTTGAGTTTACTTCCAACTGGTCACCGATATAACTTCCAGCAGGCGCTGTATCTTCACATTAAGAAAGCGTTTCGCGGAACTTTATCGGGTCCGCGTTCGATTTTCCTCCTATCGACGGCATCGCCTGACACTTCTGTCGATTGTTGCGGCCCCGGAAAATGAATTGGGAGTAAACGCGGCGTGGCGAAAGCCGCAGCCCGCATCTGTTCGCTCAACCGCGAGAGATCAATGAAAATGTTTCAAGTTTGTCTTTTGCGCGACCGTCGTCGTGTTGTTTCCCGCGTCTGTATATTTAGCGCGTTCTTTCGCGAAAAACGGAACTTTTGCTCTATACTGTATTTTTCACATTACAATTTGACAATTATTTCAACTGGCAGTGTAAAATAACACATCGCGCGTCACATGACGGTAAAATTCAAAGAGAAATTCCCTCACTGTGGGACTGTAATCTGCAATTTGTGCGTCAGATATCCGAATGACTCTGCAGATAGAATTGCAAAATCGAACTTTGATCGTGTGGACGATATTGTATATTCTTGAATTATGCGATATTGCTGTAACATTTCGATAGAATACAAAGTGAACGATACACTTGAGTTTTATATACTAAGAGAGAAAGTCGAGAATAAGTTTTCAAAATATATACTCGACGAGAGCCAGATGTCGTTCAATACAAATCTTGCGCATACGCGCATCCGCGCACAGGGCAAGATAATAAATTTTTATCGTAACGGGCGAGCGCAATCACCCCCATCGAAAATGCAAAATTATTTTGAATCCTAACACCCGAGCGGTAATGCACTTCCCGTCAGGTGCGCTCTATGGGCGCGTAAACCCGCGGTGAAACACCGGATAAAAGGGAGGGTTTTTAATCGTCGAAACGATTTCCACGTGAAAGCAGATACAGAAGCAGCACTCTCGCGCCACCGAGACTGTTGATTTCTCTTTTTTTCTTTTTTTTTTTTT
>QVOB01025270.1:0-14508 GCA_014839585.1 Pseudomyrmex concolor
CGTCGAAATACTACGATACCAGGCATCTCTTGCGTCGTCGTCGTCGTCGCCGCCTTCGTCGTCCTTGTAGTCTTCCATCCAAACGAGCCGGCGACCGAATCTGCACAGGAATTACAACCGATAATCAACGACGCGTTTTTATCAAAACGTTGTGTCACACTGACCAATAAAAAAAAGTCAAAGAAGTCAAAAAATACAGTGATTTTTATTAAGATTTTTGTAAGTAGAAAAATAAAAACTTTTTTTTATATCTGCTTATTATAAAATAAGACAACAATTTCAAACTAATATCTCGTTGTCACACATGCCGTTAGAAAAATTTATTTTTCGCGTTCCTGAAGACAATGCGAGACTTTTCTTCGAGTGGTTCTTAAAAAAAACTCTCGGTTTTTTTTACACACAAAGTTACTTCAACATTTCCTTCAATAAGAAATGCGGGCTTCGATTATCGACCTGCGTACCTTACACGCGGATCACTGCGCGATGACTCCGACGATCGCTGTAAGTAATCGACGACGACAGTCGACGACGCCGTCGTCGGCGTCGCGCGTCACGCCGACGAGCGTTCTGATAATAGTGACGATGACTTTGGTTGTCAGAATCGTTGTTGTCCATTCCTCAGCAGCCGTGCTGCCGTTCTTGTTGTTGCTGCTGCTGCTGCTGCTCGCAACGCCGTTCGCCTCGATGCCTTCTTCTTGGCTTTCAGCGATAGCGTGCCAACGGGAAACGCGATGCCGCATCGTGTTACTCTCGATCAATTCGCGCAATACACTCCGCTATCTACTGATAATGAATATCATCGGATAATCTTATATGCAATGTGAAATACATCGGGAAAAGTTTTCGATGCTCGAAAAAAATTTCAAATAGTTCTTGCGCGCGACTTTGTGGGTTGAGGTATTAGTGATTTTTGCGACGAACGTGTAATTGATTCTACACTGATTCTAATATTGATAGAATAATGCCTCATGCCCTGACATCGTTTGGTTCTTCTTTTTTTTTTGCAATTAAAGCGATGAATGTTAATTATAATATTTACTCCTGATGATTTTTTCACTAGTTAGCTAATACTGACTTTTTATGTGAGAATGCAAATGCAAATGTGAGAAAGAAAATTACGAGTAACTATCGGGATGTGGAATTTTGAAATAAAACGTGTAATGATGAGATTCATACATTATTAAAATTAATGATAAGGATATTGAATATGTAAAAAGAGGCACAACGAGACAGACTGGCTCGCGGTAAGACTTAAAAAATAACTAGTTTGTGTTTGTTTCTGTGACTGGTAGATATCTTCTTCAATTCTAATTTAGATTATGCATCATTTAAGAAATGACTCAGAGGTACTTCGATTTTGATACCGAAAGAGAGAGAGTGTGTGTGTGTGTGTGTGTGTGTTTATGCCGTTTAGCATGCTCGTGTTTCTGTTCTCGATCACATTACGAATTCTTCGCCTTGAAGCAGCACCCACGCGAGCGAATGAAGACTGCACAGAAGCAAAATTGAATATAGAGAAAGAAAGATAACGCACACACGCGGAGGAAGATCGCGTCGATCGACACACATATGTACGTGCAATGCTAATTCGCTCTCTTTGCGCGCATATGTACAAGCAATATCGTTTAATTAAATTAACGAGCAACATCTTTCGCATCTGAATCGCGAACTGATAAAAATGTGGTTTCATACATCTTTTTTTGTATATAGTATGAGATCATTTATTTTTATTAGTAAGTTGGACTTTGAAATTCAATCGATTTTAATGAGATACAAAGTGCAAAGTAACGTGTGTCTATTTTTTTTTTTTTTTTTTTACAACGTTACCCTTTTCTTGAATATTGTTATATGAGAATAACGCGAAGAAAAACTATAAAACGAGGTCAGTTGCGAGCAAATAAAATGTTTAATATATATGTAACGAATATTAATTAATTAAAACGTTACAAGACAGAGAACTCGCTTCGAACTCACACTTGATGAGTCGTCTTCGGTCGCAGATAAATTAACAAAATCAAAAAATCGCGAAGGTAAACAATCAGTCAGAAGAGACCGGAAAGTGATATAAAAAATATATTTAAAAAATCCACTAATTGTTCCGTACGTTCGTCAAATCTTGAAATGTGCGCTCTATGACAGAAGAAAAAAATGTAGTAAGTCGTGTTAGATGAACAAAAAATTCAAACTTAAGTAATTACAAAATAAAATTTGAGAAAAAAGAGAGAGAAGAATTAAATGAGCTAGATTTTTTACGATAATTATATCTCGACTCGAAATGTTCCTTCGCACGATATCTGAAAACAACGTGCGCGTATAAAATTTAAATAAAAATTAGTGTATAAGTAACATTGAAAATAAATTTTTTTAATATTTAACCGTTCTCTTTGCAGACACGTATGTAATCTCCCTGATGTCCTAAAAAATTTAACGAACCACCTTGTCGCTTTTGATCATTGGTCGCGGTTCGAAAATCGCAGCGCGTTTCACAAAAGGCACGCGCTTACCCGTGGACAATAATAAACGTCCGAGGCGACGCTCGGCGTCGGTCGTTGTGACGCATCAGCCCCAATTATCGGGCGCTTTGATCCTTTCACGCTTCTTATACATATCTTCTTTTGCGCACGGAACAACCTCCCGCGTACACACGTAAACACGCTTTTTCTCCCGTTTTCTCCCTCTCTCTCTCTCTCTCTCTTTCTCTCACATATTTACATATCGCGAAATGACAAAAAGAAGCACTTGTGTACCTCCGAAGACCTTCGCGCGTCGTTGGAAAGTATCGGCAGCCAACTTCTTTCTCTTCTTTTCTCGGAAGCTTCGTCGAACCATCGAACTATCCGCAACGACGGCGGATAGTTTAAGTCACGGGTCTCGAACGCTGCCAGCTTCAGGATCCGCTCGGGAATTGTGGGTTTTCCTTCATGTTTTGTTTCAGATTTCTTCTTTGCGAATCAAAACAGAGCTACGAGAGAACGGGACGATCTATATAGAACTGCGTACGTTGTAAATAGCCACGTGTCGAAGAGCAGCGTCACGACGCGTTCACGTCACTTATCGCGGGAGGGAGACATAGCGCGGCCAAACCTAGCGAACACAAACGACACGAGCCACCCCGAGGAGCGCAACTGATTGAACCGTGCCGGCTCCGAGGTGGCACCCGACAGAAACAGCCCCCCCGCGACCTCGTTGACCGCTGATGCGCCTGCGTCTCGATTCCGGCGCCACCGTAGGTAGGTAGAGGGTACGTAGTGTACACATCCCGGGAACATTTTTCTTTCATTTTTTCCCTTCTTCTCTTCTTTTTTTTTTTATCCGGATTATTCGAATCTGTCCAATTACGGCCCGGCGGGGTTGATTGCCATTTTGCCGTTTGATCGACCGACAAGAAGAAGGGAAACCGTAGCCGCGCTCGTACGGAGAACCAGCTTCATTCGGATGCGGATACATTACTACCGGTACCATTACTACCGGTAACGAGCGAGGCGATCATAAAACTGGCTTCCGGTCGATAAGCACTGCTTACCAATTCGCCTAGTTTTGGGCAATCGGTTAATAAAATCTTTGATGTTGCACTTATTCAAGATGAGGGGTAACATGTCTTGTGTAGATTATTTATTCGAAAAATATAATTGTTTTAGCTACAATATATATATACATATATAAAGTATAATTTTTATATATTAGAATATTTTAAAACACATATGTGTATGATTTATTTTTAATATTCTGTATTCTCAGTTTTATCTTCCGTTCTAATTGGAATGTGTATGGTTTGCAATAAGAGTAGATATACATATATAAATATATATATATATATATATATATATATATATATACTTTAAGTATATATATATATTTATATGTATATATATTTAAGTATATATATATATATACTTTAAAGAATATATATATTTTGTGATAAAATCTAATTGCATATTTAAAGAACAATGGCAATGCACTGAAAGTCTGATAATTATCAAATATATTTCGTGACAAAATGTAATTGCATGTTTAAAGAACAATGGCAATGCACTGGAAATTTGATAAATTATCAAATTATCGGACAACTAATGCAAATACCGAACGTATCCATGGAAATAAAGAATTTTTTTTTTTCTATGATCTCTCAAATTAATTTCTCGCGCGGTCGTAGTTCTTTACGTACCAATCAACAGTCTCTTTGATCGCTCGTTCAAACGGTGTAAATTGAAAATCAGGCAAGTACTTCCGTAACTTGGCGTTACTCGCCGTTTTCTTGTGCTGGCCATCTGCCGCTGACGTGTCGTATACCACCTTACCCTTAAAACCAAAAGCCCGTACTAGAGTCTCAGCCACCTGTGCTATTGATATCTCTTGTGCCTCGTCCACTGAGAACAAATATGTTTTTCTCACCATATACTTAATGTTGATTTGCTACATGCGCTTATAAATATAAACACCTGACAATATAATAGGCTCCACAGAATCATATTCTCGCAATACCCAAATCATCAGTGTTGCTAAATCTATGCTATAGATAAACTGTCTTAAGGGCTTACCAGAGCCCAACACAGTGAACACTTTATCTTCCGTGTTTCCTATAATAAAAACAATATTAATAATCAGATGTAACATCAAGTATAAATTCTGCACATACCATCTTTGCACAAATCGTACAGTCTTCGCATCAGACCAGGTATAACATGGCTCGCATTCGGAAGAAAATTGTCATATGGACCAAACACATTGCACGGGATTACGCTAGTATATGATCTACCATACTGGTCGTAGTAGCCTCGGTTTGCGATATCTATAAGTCGCTTGGCGTAACTATAACCATAATTCGAAGGATGTGGCGGTCCATTGTGAACCTAAAATGTGCATAATAACTTGTTTCACATGTGTACTCATTGTATCAACAATAAATGTTCTCGTGTGCAATATATGTACCATTGTTTCATCGATTGGATAAGTTGTTTTATCAGGAAATATACAAGTAGAAAGACAAGAGACAACTTTTGTCACATTATGCTCGTGAGCAGTTTGAAGAACATTGTCATTCATATGTATGTTATTTCGCTGCAAAGACAATTAGTTCAATATTATATCTGATGGCCAAACTTTGCACATATATAAATAAAAACAAGATTATAAATTATGTAAGCTACAAAAAGAACAGCTGATTCTTTAAAGATACTCACTAGAAAGTCCAGATTATGTGACATGTTGTGAAAAAGTCCACCAACCATAGCAGCTAAATGAATGACATGTGTTGGTTTGTGCTGTTCAAATAACCTACGAGTTCGCTCCTTATCGCTGTAAGTCAATACTTCAATGAAGCAAATACAATTTACATTTAACTAACGATCATTAATTCATTTAACTCACCATAAATCCGCATCTTTGGATCCAACAAATATCCACCTCTCATCTTCTCTCTTGTCGTGTTCGATGACACTTTGAATGCCTCTGCCAACGAGGCCTGAACCACCGGTTACTAGTATGATCTTCATCGTATCAAAAGCGAATCTCGACAAATATTAATCAACACACGCAAACTCTTTCAATAATTCTCAGTGTTCTGATTTCTTGTGCTATCTGTCTAAAAAGAAACAGAGATATGTCAAGATGTATACTGATAAAAGTACTTCAATAACTTTTTACAAATATACATGTATCTATATTTAACATGTATACATACTAATGTCAACTTACACGTGTACTCAAATAGAAAATTTTTTATTGGTGATTATCACAGAATTGTATTGCTTTTCATTGAAAAATATCTTTACATTTGACATTGTTTTTGATCCAGTGTTCCCTGCATCCCTAGGTCCTAGGTCGATTTTCCATCAGGGTTTTTTAAGGGTTAGTTATCGACTGAGAAAGCAAACTATCCCTCCGTATCTGCAGAGATCTGTCCATTTAATCGCGGACTGGTACACACACATGTATAGATTTACCCAAGAAAAGCCTCACTGCGCTATAACAACAACAACTCGTATATTTAATATTCTACAATAATGAAAACATATTACAAAAATGTGACATAGTATTTTCAGATGTTAGGTGTAAAATTTACAATTTATTCCTTTGACGGACTAATTATATGTTTATGCCTCGGTTATGTAATGCCATTGGGCAACAATACTGCAACGCGGGTAAGATTCACACTTTTAAAATATGTAATTTAGACAGAGGAATTATTTCTGACGTATAGATGTTTGCAAAACTGGATGACAAAACTTTGAATCTATGACAAAAATTATGATCTATGTGACACGTTCTGTGTTTTATTTGTTTATGACAATTAACAGTAATGCGTGAGTCGTAAATATTTTTCAGACAAGAAAACTATCATTTGACGTAAAAGGTAAATCACCTGTTCAAGGTAGCGTTCCGGACAAACGTCAGTTTTTAACTATTGCAGCTGCCTTACCAATTTTGCCAGGTGCACCAGTACCTCCTAAGCTATCTAAGCGTTCTTACAATTCATTTAGGTAATTGCTTGTGTAGGATAAAGTAGAGCAAGACAACTGTCTTATTGAATTAACATATTGTCTCTGCACATCAAAGTATTCTTGCACTCAAATCGTTGTTATTGATAGTTCTGCTGGAACCCAGTTTGACACTGAACATGCAGAAGTTGAAAGATGCAATGTGGTCACGTTGCAAAGGACAGGAGAAACAAGAACAATTGTGGCATCAAGAACTCCTGCCGAAAGAGAAAAGAACCCTGACAGAATATGTCTCGATAGGCGAGGTCTGACAACGTTCCCGAATGTGATTGGGGAATCAAAATTGCGATTACTGTCCCTTCAGCATAATCTTCTGACAAAGATAGAAAGTTCCAACTTCTCTCAATTGACAAAGCTTGTGTTTCTCGATTTATATGATAATCAAATAGAAAAAATATGTGATCTTCACTTTTTGGAAAATCTAAGAGTGCTTTTAATAGGAAAGAACAGAATAAGAAGGATCGAGGGTTTAAAACATCTTTCCAAATTAGAAGTCTTGGACTTTCATGGCAATCAAATTCAGCAAATTACCGGTTTAGAAGATTTAACGTCACTGAAAGTGCTGAACTTGGCGGGAAATAATATTAAGAGTATAGGTTGCAATGATTTTCAAGGTCTGACGTCGTTAAAAGAACTGAATCTGCGTCGAAATAAATTGAAAAAACTGTTGGGATTTGGAGAGACGCCACAATTGCAGAAATTATATTTGAGTAACAATGACATTCATAGGCAAGTATTTTGAAGAATTGTGTTATAATTCATTAGTAGAGCAAACGTGGCTATTTAGTTCAGTAATACGTACATACAAATGTTTGTATTTTTTTTTACAAACTTAATTTGTTTTATATGATAATCTTAAAACACTTTTGCATGTGAAAAATTCAAAGCTTTAATCAGAAATGTCACTAGAAATATCTAAATAGTTTCTTAGACTTGATATATTGTTAGATCTACATCTGTCACAAACGTAATGTGCACACGTACATAGAAAGCTGCTTTTAAACTCTAAAACAATACTCGAGTGATTCTTTAAGCAAGGTCTTTCAGTAATTTTGATGTTGCAGAATTGAGGATATGAGTAGCCTCGCAAAGGCCTTACAAATTAAAGAAATAACAATAGACGGCAATCCGGTGACTTTAAATACAGATTATATCTCCTTTCTCGTGTCGTATTTGCCAAATCTGCAACTGTTATCAACGATGCAAATTAGCGAACAGTTTCGTAGAACAGCAATGGCTTGGAGATTCTCCAAGGAACAAACCAATTCGGCGTTTCTCGATCTCAGCGCACAGGTCTGCATGAACGTACGTAGAGAAGAAGTGATATCAAACGCTAAAACCAATTGGGAACTTCTCAGATCCAGAACAAAATTTACCGCCGACAGTGCGAATAAAGCGACGGGTAAAGATCCGGGCAACAATATTAACGTACTGCACGCGCAGAGTATATCGAGCAAATTCAATGCTATAAACTCAAAGAGTCTGGACAAAGCTAAAACGAAAGGTTTCGGCAGTCTAACGTCGATAAATGAAAATGTGGAAGCGAAGAAAATACACATAAAAAAGAGAAGCAGTTCAAGCGACAATTTGTTCAAATTAGATGACGCTAAGTCATTTCCTCTGGAGTTCAAACTCCCGCCTATCTTGGGCTCGATAGTGGACAGTTTAACGAGCGGTAAATTGGAAGATAGATCACTCAAAGAGAAGATGACGATGCTCAGTGACAATGAAAATACATCCGATAGCGATTTAGACAGCTCGGAGAGTCATGAAAGTTTGAAGAGTGGTTTGAGATATCACTTGTTCACCGCGTCCAACGGTTCGTCTGTGGATTACGACAAATCTGCCACTTTTAAGAAACTGTCTCTAATAAATCACACTTCATTTGCCGCAGAAAATAATAAGGAAAATCACAACAAAGAAAAACATCTACATGCTAAAACAGCTGTCACAAGTGAAAAGTCTTTGAAATACTCCAACGCGATAAGCGAAAATGAAAGTTTGAGTGGCAATAAAGTGGTTGAAGAAACTAGCGGTGTGGATAGTTGCAGCAAGTCGTTGTTGAGCGATCTCAGCGCTTCATCGATTTCTAAGAACGTGGCTTGCGAGAAGTCTCACGACAAGGACAGAATCAAAAGTGCTCAACCAAAGAAAGTGGTGTATTACAAGAGCAACAGAGCCGCGACCGCTCGAGCGAAATTTCGAGCGCTGGCTTTGCCGAGTCCGCCTCCTCAACAGGCACCACCCAGAGAAAGGGAACAGGGTAGGGTGACGTTTCTAGATATTTGTTTTCAAATAGACGCATTTCCGTGAGTATGTTTGAGTGAAATAATGTGACGTTTCTTATTTATAGGCGGGGATTATTTGATAGAAATTGTCGGTCGATGTCTGAACGTTTACGGCCAAGGCGCGTTGCGCTTCATAGATAGAACTTGGGACACCTCGAAAGCTCAAGACGTTAATGTCGTGAAATTTAATTACGTGCAATTTAACGATGTGGCAAAAGTTTTAAGTAAACTAAAAACTAGATTTTCTCACGCGGAACATTTTGTATTTAAAGAAACTAACATTAGTCTTCTCGGTCAGCTGAATGCTTTAGCCGAAGTACAAGGATTGACAAGTATACAAATAGACGCAGGAAATCCTGTTGTGTCCAAGGATTGGAAGACGTACGCTATATTCCGACTAGCTCATTGGGGACTCACAGTTATTAACGACAAAGAGGTAATTTGTAACTTCGCGTTTGCAAAAAAAAAAAAAAAAAAAAAAAAAAATTCTAGGTCACAACCGAAGAGATCGAACTTGCGAATCAAGAATATGCCGGTCTTATAGACATAGTAATATGTTCACTGCCAGACTCCCTGTTACAACCTCTGTTGCAAAGGCTTCATTTGGAAAAGGTGCAGAGACAAAGCGGGGAGCAAATTACTGCCAAACAGTTTCTGTTCAATTGCGATCCCGCGCTTCGAAGCGTCGTCGCGAAGGAAGCGTTACAGTGGAGAAAGGGAAGCGTGACACAGGTATTTTGAAGGAGAGAAAGTATTTAAAAAACCGAATTTTTATTTTTGTAACAAGATTATTATATTTTACGCTATATTGTTTATTTGAAGTTTACAAGTCGGGGGAGGGTTACTTGTATAAATGGCAATATGAACGCGCTCTTTTTCTCGAGGCAAGAGTTTTTTTTTCTGACTACAGAGTGTTTTTCCACAATTTGTTTATAGGAAGATCTTATCTGGCGACACAAAGGGAAAGTGCATTTGCTAAATTTGATTAATCTCACTGTAAATGCCATACACAAGTTACAAATTCTAGAGAAGCAATGGCCGTGCGTTCTGTACGACGTTATTTATAGCACCCTGTCCGATTTTTCGGAAATGGACGCGTACATGAAACGTTGCAGCTTAACACTCGAAGGCAATAAATAATGGTAACGTGCCTTAAATGAATTCTTATCGTGATACTTGCGTGATAGGCGGCACGATTTTCGATTTGCTCGAATTAAGTAGAAGTGTAACGCATGTTACATATATTATCCCCCTTTCTCCCCTCGTTATCGCCATTTTCACAATTTTACTGAGGATATGCAAATTGTACGTACACCGACCAAAAATCAAACATTTTACATTGTTTTGTTCCATAAATGTATATTGAATATATATATTATATATGTGTTTGCTATAGAGTTGATAGTTGTGTAATAAATTCTATACATAAGCATTGTTAAGAGTGTTTGTTTAATATATATAGACTTAAAAGATGCGTGTGTGTAAACTGAACACGTTAAAGTAAGATCTTTGATTGAAACAATGATGATGTCGTGAGGACGTTTCGTCCACATACAAGATCTTCAACATTGATTTAAGAATTACAGGGGCGAATTTTCGAATTTCGAATATATCATAAGAGAATGACATTACATATATGCGATGCTAAACAAATCGGTATGCTTGTTTAAGAGATTTTTTATTTGTTCCACATAAAAATTGTTTGTTGATCGAATATCATGATTAAAAGGAATATTGGAATATTATTTCGTGCCAATGATGGATTCTACGCTAAACGATATCGGCGTTTTCTTTTCTAAGCAGGATTTATTATTCGACGTGGGACAGTCCTCCCGTAGAGCTCCCGTAGAAATGAAATTGTCCAGTTCTCTGCTCGCTAGGTACGATTGCGTTACTTGATTAAACCACGGTATTGTCGGATAGACAGAATGGAGAGACTGCACTTTTAGGGCGGGCTCAGCTTCCTGCTTCTGATTGCATCCGAAAGAAGACAGAGTCAAGAGACGCGGATGCGGCGACACTAAAAGGTGAAAATGATTATAAATAAGATTTGACACATTTGTAATTTTTCTTTTATGTTGTTCTAACATTGAAAGAAAAAAGTAAACGTAAAAATTAAAGAATTGAAAATCTAAACAATATTCGCCAAGTCACACACTTGTTCTTGCTGCGTACACAAGATACAAAAACTGTTTTAATTGACAAAACCAAGTATATATTTCAAACTCACATGCGTCACATGATAAATTATGCATGCCGTTCAATCCGTAGAAATCTTGCGTCACGCTGATGCTCGTTTGCGTGAAATGTAAATGATGCCTCTGAAAGTTTTTGTTTCTTCTGTCGCAGACGGTGTCCGATTCGTCATATTTTGCTTTGACGCAATAAGGATTCGCGATATTTGTCGATACTTTGTTCGGCAACGACAGAAGATTGTCGCCTTGCGCTTGCTGCTGCCTGCGTAGAGCTACCTGCGCCGCCATCACCCGCTGTCTCTCGACGACCAGCAGGCAACAAGGACACCGACAATCCTTCCAGGCGCAGGATCTTTTGTGTCCCTTCAATCCGGTTATCACACCGTGATTTCGACATCTCGCGCACTTCGGACTTCTCAAACGTTGCTCTATGCTCGAGTTCAAGCGATTCGACGTGCCGCCACCACCACAGGTTTTCATCCTGAGTCTTATATCGTCTCGAGAGACATGTATGTCTGGTAACTGGATTAAGTATGTCACTCAGCTGGAGTGAGCTATTCCCCAAGTTATTTCAGCGAGTTATTACAAAGAACATTTTTTTATCTTCAGAGAGTTTTTTCGAATATACGCAGTGGATGTTAAACGCGCAGATCGTTCCGTGGAGAGCGCGCGATCACATGTAGCGCAAAGTCTCTCCTCAGCATATCTAGAAGATTGCGCAAAATCCACTTGTTGTTAGATTCGAAAACTTGTTGCTTTCTCGAGTCAATTACACTTGAAACATTTTCTGATAATTCTCTCTGTTTATTTTAGAGTTTGTTCCTCGTTATCCATATTATCTATATCGTTTCCGGTTTTCAAAGCGACGCGGGTCACACATCGATCACATACTTTGTGCGAAGGTTTGTTTCACAAAACATTTTCTCTTCTCGCTTACATACGTATATATTTTATATATATATATATGTTATATCTTTCCTCCTTAAAATACAAATCTCTCGTTAAATGTTTCAACACTTGATTACAGACGGAACACGCAATTCATTCGGATTTGTTTCGTTCGGATTAATTGCACTCGACATACTCGTCTTCACAGATGCGTCGACTGAGTCTTCGGCGACGTGTTCTACTGTGTAACCGTGTGGAAGAGATATATACTTGTAAAAATATTTCTCGGCTCCCTCGCGCGCGAGGGAGGTGTCTCGTGTGTGTGTCTCATCTCCTCCTACCGATTCAAAATTATATTTTTAGAGAACCGAGCGTGCTCTCATTGGCTCGCGAATCAGATTGACTCCGCCGCTTTCGTCGGCTTCGAACCAATGAATCACCACGACGTTTCGACTCTCTTCGTCTTCTTGGTATGAATAGCTTGCGCGAAAAAAAATCTCTCATTTACGGCTTTGGCTTATTTACACTTAAAATACAAAAGAAAACTTTACTTCGCCGGGTAACTTCGCCTCAAGTCCGACACACGTGTATGTTTCAAATTTAAATTTCAATTTACATGCAAACTCTTTGAATTTAAATCTTCATTGATCCTAAGTGTCGATACGAGTTTAATCCAACTTGATTATTCTTTCTTCTCACATAAAATAATTATATAAATGCGAGTTTTTCGTATATAGAGATGATACAATTGTTTGTTCAATGCTTTCTCTTCTTGTTCGAAAAAGGAGAAGAAGAAGAAGCCGCACACGGCGACGCGCAGCGCTGAAACCGATGCGGGATGTTCTTTCAGAAATAACATTAAGTACGCGGGATGTTGACCAGGTGGTTATCGAAAAGACGACCCCGTGCCACTCATACATTAGAAAAACATACTCGAAACTAATATTAACTGTGTGTTGGCAACATATCCGAGAGGATCGTATTAACGAGCTCTTAGAGTAAGATCACAGAAAGAATGCCATATGGTTGCAGCTGCTGGCGCGCAACGTTGTTAGTACAACGAGATTGTCTGTCTTCTATTTTTGCGGTGCGCAACACGCGACGCGTGTTGAACAAGGGGAAAAGACGCGGGATATTTCATTGCCATATTGACCGAATGTAAATGACGAATTGTCATTTCAAAATGTCGAATTAATGTAAGCCAAACGTTGAACATCTCGGCGTTGATTATCTCTCTCGACAATTTTATATCAATTTTCTCACAGTGAAGTATACAAATGCGATAGATCATTTCTGTTAACTGAAACAAGACACTTAAACATCGTTCGCGGTATAAAAAGTCTTGTCTATACGTAACGCGGTTTTTGTTCGAATTTTTTTCTCGGTTCTCCTACCAGTTAGACGAGTTTAAATTTATATATGTCAGTGGGCACACGCGTACCGTGAGACACGTTCATTCTAATGAGCGTGGAATGAAGGGATGTCATCTCCCGGACGCGTCTTTTCCTTTTTTTTCCCTCCGCGTTCCTCTTGTGCTCTCCGAGAGAGTGTTGTCAAGACGGGCAAATATGTTGACAGGTCATTCAACATCCTTCGCGCCTCGGTCCCGATGGGGAACCGGGTAGGAAGGGTACGTCCTGAGACGCGATATCACACTCATAAAACTGTGATTTCTGTAATTTTCGCGAGTTTTGATTTGCGAGACGATCATCATTTGTTTTCACACGCAGTTGCTACGTGCAATATCGATTTCGAATATAATAAGAGCGCAAATAGTAATTTAACAGCCTGATCTAAATTATCGAATTGTGTTGTCACACGATGCAACATTGCACGGCCAATTTTGCTTGGTATCTCGGAAAGTTCATTATCATATCTACCGGGATGCTAGTTCTTTACGTCGGTTTTCTGAGAGAAAGGTGAGCATTTTTTTTTCCGGGAGAGAAATGAGAAATAATTAATCAGAAATAATTGTGTCTTCGTCCGGCAGTGAGAGGATTTGCGTGTGCCACGCCAGAATAAGAGAATTACTGAGGCAGAAGATCGAAAAGTAAGTCACGACGACTGGTCGTACGTACATGTGCGATATCAATTTTTAACGAACATGCGGTAAATATAAAGCACGTTTGAGAAGCGCAGAAATCACGAATAAGATCGCGTACGGTCGGTGAACACAAATGACAGAGATGATACATTAAATCATTACTCCCATGCAAAGAGAGATGCACTAATTCCCTTACGTCCATTAGACAGCAGCGATTTAGATGCAAGTGCGCGAAAGGGTGAGTTTTGTATCCCGGCAATGTGTGTGCAAAATAATTTTTGTATATTCAATATATGTAAAAATTTAGAAGAAGTTTTTGAATTTTCTTACACTCGTTTGTGTTTAAAATATTTTTTCTTAATTAAAAATTAAAAGATTTTTCTAAATGCAATTACCACCGTTTTCAAAACTAATAACGCCATTATCTCCACTATTTAATGCACGTATACAGAATGCGAAATAAATGTTATCCCTGCGGATGCGACAAGCCGATACACCTGTAAGTTTTTATCATTTATCTTCTATTGAATGAATTAATCGAATACAGAGATTACGATGGTTTTCTTTTGCTTTATTACCGAATCGTATTACTTTGC